>JADRCD010238985.1:7436-29856 GCA_019843815.1 Montemys delectorum
AAGTGCAAGGCGCAGGGATCAGAACAAAGACAGTAGAAGAAACCACACCTCAGCTGTGCTGTTAGGAACTCTGTTCACACGCAGTAAACATACAGGAGGGAAGGTTTTGAACACCTCAGAGGTGGGGGGTGAAAAGCATGTTAAATTTTTGAAAATAAAAGTTATTGTATTTGGTGCACACCCCAGCATTCTAGCTACAGAGGCAGGAGACCCTGAGTTAGAGGGGCTACATAATAAGACTCTATCTTGAAGAACAAAAAATAAAATGTCACCTATTACTGACCTTCCCCTCCCCCAGGACCCATGTTAAGAAATAAGGTCTTTGTGGACGTAGGTCGTGGTGAAATCCAGGTGTGTCTTCATAGAAAACGTTTGGACATGAGTATCCATGGAGACATGAAGGCAGACGTCGGAGTGATGTATCTACAAACCAGAGATTGCCAGCCTCCTCCATGAGCTGGAGGGGAGCCAGGTGCAGCATCCCTTGAACTTGACCCCGGCCCTCAGCCTCCAGAGTTCCTCCGGCTAGTTCTGTGTGTGGAGAGTGCCTCTGGTGAGCAGCATCCTACAATGTGCTCTGTCTTCATATGGTGGGGAAGGACTTGGACTACCCATCATCCTTCCCTGGGCTGTATGGCCTGACACCTCATGGAGCTGTGAGATCTCCACTGCCAATGTAGTTAGTGGTAGTAACTGGGCTGTTAGAGTCATTAGAGCCTTTTTCAACGCAGGGAACCATGTCCCCTGACCAGCCTTGAGGCCAAATCATACCTCCATTGCTGTGTGATATTCAATAAGCATGAGGACAGCAGCCCTGCTGGAGCAGTACAGTCAAGCCTGTCCCTCCTGGCCGGGCTTCCACCCAAGGCATCCTGAACCAGGTCGGCCCCACTTTGGTAAAGTTGTCTCCAGGGCCATGTGTCTAACCCTGAACAGTATTTATAGGAGACACACAGCTAGCAGTAACAGGTTCGAGTGGCCTGTGCGTTCCTGTGACTATCTCATCTTCCATGCTGACTTAAACACGTGGGTTCATGGCTGCTGGCTGGCCGTGGCACTACAGGCCCCCGAAGGCTGTAAGAACACAGTTCTGTAACAGTTCCTGGAAACAGCTGTGTCTGTAGCTGGGGAGTTACTGACCCTGCCTGATAGCTGGTGGCTTTCTGGTTCATCACCCAGAGCTGGCTTTCATTAAGGAGCCCAAGTTCCCTGAATGACTCAGAACACAGAACAAATCAAGTAAGAGTGTTTTCTTCCCAGTCCTTCTTCCCTTTAACCCCAAACATATTTTCCTAAGAGTCCTTAATGTCACGAGGGGCTGGTGACTCCGGGCATTCTGGACACCACCACTTACAATTCCTGTGTGGCCACAATGCCCACTCAGAGGCCAGCTGCTCCTGGTAGTGCCTGCACACTCTGAGTCCTATCGGCTTTGGGGTGCAGCCCAGTTTACTAAACTGAACAACCATACTGCACACTGCCTAATGGCACTAAAGAGTCATCTTTCATGTCTGCACAGACCTGTGGGGGAGGGGCCTGCAATTGCTCTGTCCTCTTCTCAGGACAGACCACCTGACCCTGGTGTGCTCTCTGAAGTAGGGTGTTGGGTGTGAAGACCAGTATGTTCACAGATGGCAACCACGGCTGTCTGTGGGACTCAAGCTGGGACGCGGGTGGAGGTGACTCATGCACCACTCTTGTACGTATACAAAGACTGTAGGAAATGCATACAGTGTTCAGTTTCTAGAACCTGTGTCAGGTAGGTCACAACTCAAGCTCCAGGGGACCCATGACTTCAGCCTCTAAGGGAACACCATACCAAACTTTTTTTTTCTTTCTTTCTTTTTTTTTTTTTTTTTTCGAGTCAGGGTTTCTCTGTATAGCCCTGGCTATCCTGGAACTCACTCCGTAGACAAGGCTGGCCTTGAACTCAGAAATCTGCCTGCCTCTGCCTCCCAAGTGCTGGGATTAAAGGCGTGCACCACCAGCACCTGGCTCATACCACTCTTCTTAAAAATTAAAATTTTAGGCTGGGGGAGAGTGTCAATGCCTATCAGGCTACAAGTTGCTTGAATGCCGCCTTCTGTCAAAGAAGGACAGAAGACACACTGGTGAACACTGTCACTTCCTGGAGCTCACCCCACCTGTAGGAACGCACTGTCAGGAGCAGTCCCAGCTCTCGGGTACCACACAATGCTCTGCATCCTGGGAGTCGGGTTCAGACAAGCACTAATGGTTTGTCTTAACCCCAAATCCAAACTTCAGCCCTTGGCCCACAGAAAGCACTCATTCTATAGCTCCCTCCCCACGAGGTTGGAATTCACTGCCACAAATGCACCTTCAGGGACATCTCAGGCTCCAGAAAGTTGCTCCTGAAGGCATTTCTGGTTTTTCCATTTATAAAGCAGAGCAAGCTTATAAATCAGAACAGTATTTATAGGAGACACACAGCTAGCAATAACAGGTTCGAGTGGCCAGTGCGTTCCTGTGACTATTTCATCATCCACGCTAACTTAAACACAAGAAGAAAAGGCTCTGCAGCCCAGGACTCGACTCGGCTGGGAGATTGAGTGCACTTGCAATAATTCATAGACTGCTCACTTTCATTTTTCTGCTGCCCAGGAATTACATTCCACTATTAAAATGTGCTGTGACCGCGGGTAGTCCTCGCTTGTCAGGCACAGGAAGGGAGAGGACCCAGGCGGAGGGAGGGGTGAAGGTGGGGTAGAGGTTCCATGGCCTCCCACCATCTGCTGGATACACCATACACTGTACACCCTGGCCCTGAGGACAAGGATCCACAGAACAGTTCCCTGGGTACCCACTAGAAGGCCAAGTTCAAGTCCCTGTGGCAGCTTACTCCTTTTGGGGAGGGACCTGCTCTCAAACTCTAGCTTAACATACTGTCCCCAGCACAGGGGGCACATAAGTGCAGGTTGGCACAGCCTACTGAGATAACCCCAAAGACCCAGGAGGAGTCAGAAGTTATGGCAGGATGATCTGGGGCACACAGATCTGGTGCTTGTAGTCAGGCTGGGACTTCCATTACTACAGGAGCCACTGGATCCCAGGTCTCTGCCACTAGGAGGCTTATCACTAAAATCTCACTGGGTGCTAGGGTCTGCTAGGTCATGCGTGAACTAGAGAAAAGCTGGGCTCCCCTCATACTCTCCCTCTCTCCATGTTCCAGAGATTCTGGGCAGTGGTAAAAGGCAGGAGGAGGACCCATGCACTGTCCCAAGATCCTCAGAGACACTGAACACCCGGCACTCCCTGAGAACTCACCAGACATGGGGCTAGTCAGAGGCTGGCCCTTCAACAGGATGCTCCTGGGTAGGCCCTTTCCCTATGAAGTACCCCAAGAGGACAGAGAGGCCTGCTCTTCAGGGACCCCTCTGTCCACCACTCTCCAGACTAACAGCCTTGGAGCCGCTAAGCTGGACAATGCAAACCAAGCCCAGATCCCATAGAAATGGAACCAATGCTGCCTCCCTCAGGAGGCCCCAACCTCAAGTCCAGCAATGGTTGAGCTGACTACCCCTCTTCTGAGTCCCTCCAGCCCTTGTAGGAGTCAGTCCCCAAGACCCTATGACACTGGGACATTTTGAAAGAAGCCACAGCAGCTATTTGAGAAGTACCTGGTAAATGAACAGATGAGTGGACCACAGAGTCCTACTGAAGAAAAGACTCTACAGAGCATGGCCATGGAGAAATATCCCTTCCAAATATCCCCCCAGCCCAGAAACAGAGGCAGGCAGACACCCCACAGGAACCAGCAGTCACTTGAGGCTACCCACCCTACTCCCTGCTGCCCCAAGCCCTGCAGAATCCCCTAAGATCTCTCTGGAAGCTCCAGCGAGCTTCAGAAGTGACTGTGGCACAGGCCTAGGGCCTCAGACTCTTAGCTTGCCCTTTGCTTCTCTCCATTAGCCGCTTTGCAGGTACAGACAGAGCATCTCCAGTTACAGAGCACATTAAGCTGCCGCCATGGCAACTGTGGATGAAGAGGCATCAGGCAACCCATCAGGCTGGCTGGGGACAGGCACTTCCCCTGAGCTCCCACAAAGAGATAGACCCTTGGGCACAGAGCACCACTGCCCACCCCATCCAAGACACAGCTGACAGCCAGGTGGACTCTGAAGACGGATAGAAACAGGCCAGGCCCCTTATCCGGGAGCTACACACAGAGTAAGCTGACCAGTGCAGTATCCAGAGCCAGGGTAGACCCCTATTTTAGGACTACTGGCAAACTGGTGGGCAGAAGGGCAGTGTAACTCCAGTGGTGGGGCAGGTCTACACTTCCACTTGTCTCAAATGATGGGACCATCCTTAGAGGAAGGCTACCTGCTGCAGTGTGTTTAGGGATTGGAGTGTGGGGTGGGACAAGAAGCTTCTGGGGGCGTGTTAATATGTACTTCAAAGCTGGGGAACCCATCCCTTAGCCTAGGCCCCAACTGCTGTGCCAGGGCTTAAGTGCTTGGGTTGGACTGACTCAGCAAAGAGTCTGGGAGGTCAGGAGAGGGTGGGATGGGATGTCATGACCCAAGCTTGGAATTAGGCCCTGAAAGCCTGGGAGGCCACATGAGCAGGGGACAGGATGGGGAAGCCTGAGTCCTGAGTGGCAAGTGTGACCACAGGTAGCCAAGCTGGGCACGGCTGCAAGACCCAGGAGGTAGCCAGCCCAGAAAGTTTGTCCTAAGGACAATGCCATATAGAGTCCCCAGACTCACCCCAGAAGGCTTTCTCCTTTACAGATGCCCTTAGCTCAGGGTCCCCATACCTCAGGTGCCACCACCAGAGGGTGTCTATATTAAGAGAGCTTGGAAGTACAATAGGACATCTTATTCCAAAGGGTCCCTATATCTAGGTGCCTTATCAGAGTAACGCGTGCGCGCGCGCGCGCGCGCACACACACACACACACACACACACACACACACACACACACACGGACCTGCAGCTGGCAGCTAAGAGACCCAAATTCAGCCAGGTCCAATGCAGGTCCCACCCAGAACTAAGACCTAAACACACCCACTGCTATCCTACCCTGGACACAGCATGGCACGCAGCAGAACTGGGTTTGGAGGTACTCTCCAAAGAGCTTGGTCTGCAATTCTGCAGCCTTGAGCACAGCAGCCTCCGGCCTTGTCCTCCCAGCAGGAAGCTGGGGTTGGAACAAGATAGGGGACTGCAAACCAGAGACTATAATCAAAGTCCAGCTCAGCCTGAACAGTCTGGGCCCAGGGGGGTGGGAACAGGATTGCTAGGCCAAGGTGGGAGTGAAAGGGAGGCTCTCTAAGCTGCCTTGCAGAGAGCTAGTGGGGCCAAGTGCCCTCTACCCCTGGCCACAGGAAGAAGTCAGAGGGTTCCTTGCCAGTCTGATGGGGGAGACAAGGAAGACACCCTGCCAGAGGTTCGAGATCCTTCCCTGCCTCTCGGAGGCAGCACTGTCAGGAGCGAGGCAAGGCATTAAGTAGGGTACAGAAAATAGGTATGAAAGGCTCTCCGTCACAAGATGTTCCACAGCAGGTTGACACTCCCCCTCCGCCAGCCGTCCGAGCTGGCTCAGAAACACAATATTCCTACGGTCTTTTTCATAAAGGTCTTTATAGGTTCAGAAATTTAAACACCGCAGAGCTCGAGTTGAATTGGAAAGCAAAAGTCTCTAAGCTTGTACATCTTAGAGGGAAAAATTCAATTAAGTGGGATTTTAGCTGTTTCAATAAAATTGGACTCTCCCTTTTCAAGATAAGAGCTCTCCGGCATGGAGGAACCTTTATGAGCCGTGAGTATCCGCTTCTTCTAAACGCGTAATCCTCGCTCAGGACACAATGCCCACAACAGGAAATCAATGTATAGTAGAATCAATTTGAAAATATAAAATAAACTAATATATGAGTGGAAAATTGACTTCCTATGGATTAAAAGCTGCACAAATAGGAGGGAAAAAAAATCTTGCTTTTTAGCAGGAGGAAGTGGTTTTGTGGGGCGGGGGCCCAGGAAAGGCCTCTGCTTGCAGAACAGGTGTCAGGCACAGCCTGCTAGTACAGGAGACTGAGCTGGCTTAGGATAGAGATAAGTCCTATGGGGATACAGAGTCACAAGCATTCGTAAACACTCTCGCTGTGACCACTGGTATCTTAATGGGATTCCCCTCAAAGGGGCTCACAGCTGCCCCTCCAGGCTATAGACAGGGTTAGTTATGGCCCGGAGTGGCCTGTGACCGGGATAGCAGAAACCACAACCTTATAGCTACTTTCAAGTGAGGTTGTTCTCTGAATCAACCCAGCTGACAGGAAGAAAGAAACATCCCTCCCCCAATTCCCAGCTACCCGATGGCCCCTCAAGGAGCCCTGACACTGGACGATGACAACTGGGAGCATGGTCTGGAATTCCCCTGCAAATCCAGGAAGCGCATGGCAGGGGCAGCAGCTGCCTTAATTGGGAATGATACAACTGTCCCTTGAGCCCCAGCTGCAGCAATATGAGCTGTAGCTGCACCTACACTCCCATGCACGCACCACATGACACACCAAAATAACTAAATCAAGTTTAAAAAAATTGCACAGTGAAAAGCAGCCCTGCCCCTACATCAGCTCAAGTGTTGGCCACTCAAAAGACCCAGTTGTTGGTCTACACTGAGTCCACAAGCACACACCCATGCCAAGGAGAGCTGGTCATAGGCAGTTGAAGTGCACCCACTAAGAACAGCAAACTAGAGCCATAGGTTGCACTATATCTGGCACTCTCTGTGGCTGTTGGTGCCTGGGCACTTCCAGGACTCTCTGCCTACTCCTAGACCATCTGATGCAAGGACCAGTTACCTAATATTTACAAGGTGTGACCTGGCCACAGCCCCATGGTTACCATCTCTTCCTGCTCACTTTCTGCCCTCTTTTCTTTGGTGGCCAGGCCTATCGAAGATGACCTATTTATTAAGCCTCCTTATTCATAAAACAGCCTTCTGACACTCTGTAGGTGCCTACTGCCCACTGCCCACTTACAGCCAATTTACATGGCACTTGTAAGCTACCAATACAAGCTGCTATGGCTCTGGCCAGTATGAAAGAATGGCAGTAAGTGAGAGTTAGGTCTAGACTCTGCTGAGAGAGGCAAGACAAGTCTGTCCAGCCATCCATCTGCTTATTCTATGTCCTCCTCTCTTGAGGACAAGCGTGGAGACAGAGACAGATGGCAGGAGAGCGATTTACAATTTGGCCTGTTCTATTTCCAATTAAACCACAGACATTAGTTAATATGCAGGGCTGAGAATCTCGGGCGGAGATAATGTGCAGATAGCTCCATAAACCTCCTCTTGGAACAAATAATTTTGTACAAATTTGCAAACAGCAGGGTTTTTGTAAATAACTGTCATCTTTCTACCAGTGTGACTGCCGATTGTGCGGTTTTCCTCCATGATGATTCAATGACGACCTAATTTACCTATTGTTGCTAGGCTCTGGATGAGGCCAGTGCGATTGTCCAATTTAGTCCCAAATCCATCCTGATGGCGCTAATTCATATTGACCAGTGTTTACAAATCGAGCTTTCCCCTTGTTGTGCCTGACAGTTCGTTCCACTAACAAGCCCATCTGTGTGTCCTGTGGACACTGACTGGACATCTCAGCCACTTGCCCATCCTGAGCTTACAGAATACCACAAGGATGGACCACATGCAGCTATGGAAAATATCTGGCTTTGACTGGGCAGACCCCATGCCTGGGGATAAGAAGCTGAGGCATGGAGGATTGATGATAATGATTAGACAAGAGAGCAAGGGAGTCAACAATGACTGGGGTTGGTAGGTGGACAGGTGGTAGAAGGGTAGAGCTGTAGTTTGGATCTAGAATGTTCCCCCATGTGTTAAAGGTTTGATCCCTGTTTGGTAGAACCTTTAAGAGGTGGGACTTAGCGAGTTTTCACTGAGGATGTTCCTTCAAAGGAACTATGGAATCCTGGTTCTCTTTTTCATTCCATAAATATAAGGTAAGCAGTTGAGCCCTGACTCTACTCCTCAGTGTGCAACTACAGGCCCAAAGTAACAGCATCAATGGATCATGGACTAAAACCTCCAAAACTCTGAGTTCAAATAAGACTGTTCTTTTCCTAAGTTGGTTATCTCCAGTATTTGCTACAGTGACCTCACACTGATGGAAAACTGACTCACACAAGTGAGGGTTGGATGGATGGATGGATGAGTGGGTGGGTGGGTGGGCTAGTGGATGCACACATGGATGGCTGGCTGGCTGCACACATGCATGCATGGCTGACTAGCTGGATGCATGCATGGCTTACTGGCTGGATGCATGTATTCATGCATAGATGGATGAGTCAGGATATGACAAATAGCATGGCACATGGATGGATGGAAAGTTGGTGGGTAGGTGGAGTCATGGACAGGAATAAAGACTGATGAATAAGTGGACTGTGAATGAGTGGATGAGTGGAAAGATGGATAGTTATATGGTAAATGGGTGAATGGATGAGCCAATATAGGGATAAATAGAAGGATGGATGTAGAATGGATGTATGGCCAAATACAAAGATGAGTAGTTGAATATTTAAATGAATGGATTAGTGGATGAATAAACCCTTAGATTTTTAGATGGATAGATAAATGGTACATGGCTGAATGACCAGGTATGAGGATGATTAGATGGATGGATGGATGGATGGATGGATGGATAGATGGCAAATAGCTGCATGATACATGACTGGTTAACTAGGTATATGGATGGATAGACAAGCAGATGAATGGTACATTTGCTATTACATTATATGGATGCATAGGTGCTTAGATAGTTAATACAGATGGATGGTACAGAGATGTTTGGATAGTTGAATGGATGGATGCATGCATAGATGTTTAGGTGGTTAGAAGCATGAATGGATGATAGATTGATGCATGGGTGCCCAGATGGATGTATGGGTAGTTAGCTGGAGGGATGGAGAAGATAAATTAGTGTGAAAGTAGGTGAGTGGATACTTGGGCAGTAGGTAGACAGGAGGATGGGAAGATGGGTGAGTGGATTGTTCAGAATGGGCATGGTTGTGGTTTAGTGGACAGGTGGGTAAATGGACATAAAGACTTAAGGAGTGTTGCTATGTGGGCAGGTGGGTGCATGAACAAGGACTATCTTCAGTTGGCTGGGACTGGACTAGAGAACAGATAACAAGGGACGGAACACTTGTGGAACACCTGAGCTGTGAGCTAGAGAATTGACTGGAGGAGTAAGTGCATGGGAAGGTGGGTTGATAGGGCAGGAGCCTGAATCTTGGCCAGGTGTCAGGTTCCTGACACCACACCAGTCACCCAAGAGAACTTATTTAAAAGTTTATTTAGTACGTGGTTGAAGAGATTTTGGGCCATGAGTGCTCAGCCCTGTTGGTCTGCGCTGGAACAGTGAGCAGAAGAATACCTTATGGCAGGAACACCTGGCAGAAGTGTCCATTTATCTCAGAACAGATAAGAAGCAAAATTAGGAGAGAAAATGGGGTCTGGGGGCCCATCAGCCCCTTTACGAGCATCCAGCAATGACCTAACTTCTTCCCAGCGGACTCCACTTCTCAAGTGGTTCCTGCCAGTTCCCAACAGAGCCACAGGCTGGGAACCAACCTTTAACAAACAAACCTTTGGGGCCGTTTAAGATCTTAGTCCTGGGCTGGAGAGATGGCTCAGCAGTTAAGAACACTGACTGCTCTTCCAGAGGTCCTGAGTTCAAATCCCAGCAACCACATGGTGGTTCACAACCATCTATAATGAGATCTGATCCCCTCTTCTGGGGTATCTGAAGACAGCTACAGTGTACTTACATATAATAAATAAATCTTTTTTAAAAAAAGAAGATAAGATCTGAGTCCTAACATCAGAGATGCTTTTTTGCCCCTCCCTGCAGAGAGAATATGGCTTGCTCCATATTCAGAAACAAACCAAGAGTGGTTATGACCCCAGGGCATCACAACACCTCCATGGGGAGACGAATTAGGGGGCCTGATGGGGGCATGTCCAACTCAATGGGTTGAAGAGGTTCTGAGGGTAGAAACAGGCAGGGTAGAATGACCTTCGAGGAGCTGAGTCCAAGATGCCTCAATGTGTATGTGTGGGGCTATGTAGGCTGTGAGGGAGGGAAGGACCTAACAGCCTGGGGCAGGAAGTTGCCTACATTGCTTAGGAAGGTCCTAGTATATGGAGGTCTAGGAGCTAGGCAGAGACATGAGACACACGTCTTTTGTCCCACAAGTGTCTGAGATGAGGGCAGAGCATAACAGGGACATCCATTGGAGGGTGTGTTACATCACTGCAGAGGCCAAAGCAAGATGGCGGTGTCTTCCTCTATCAGTTAACACTTTGTTGGCTTGAGACAGAGTCTCTCATTGAACTGTCAGCTCATCCTTCAGCTAGGCCAATATGTTCTCAGGATCTCTCTCTATGCACCTGTGCTGCTATGTGCTGCTTTTCACATGGGTGCTGGGGATTAAAGCTCAGGCCTGAGCTCATGCTCGAGAGCATGTGCCCTTACATGCTGAGCCATCCTGCCAGCCCGATTTTTAAGTTGGTATATACTTTTTATCCCAGTAGAATTTACATAGGCAGACAAAATGAACACTGAAGGCATGAGAATGTCCAAAGCTAGGCCAGCTGTGCCTTATACCCTTCTCTTCCTCCTATAAACTCAGGGCACATACGGCTGAAGACTGGTCAGATTGGAACTAATAAGGCACTAGGGTTAATGGTTATGACCCAAATCGTCCTTGGCCTGGCCAGCACTTTCATTTGGGGTGAGAAGCAAAAATGGGGCAGATCCTATGACTGAGATGGAGACATGGACTAGATGGGGTGAATACAGGAAACCTAAATTCCCCTCAAGCTATCAGAGGAATCATGCCACTGTGTGCCATATCCCCAAACTGGTCTTCCTGGCACAAGGCCTCATGCCTGTCCCACACCGGGTCTGATCTATAATTATGATCAGCATCCTACCCAGAAGAAAGAGAGAGCTGGAGCTCACATTCCGACTCAAGCTCTGGGAGTGGCTCTTCAAGTTCGTTTGGACCCAGCAGAGGCTGAGCTGCCACATACTCCCTCATCTTCCTTGGAGGATGAGACCACAGTGGAAGTATGCCCTGAAGACAGAGCAGAGATCATGGGATTGATGATGGGTACAGTCACAAAAGGCATCAGGAAGCCACACAGCTCCATGTCACAAGCCATGACACAAATGGTTTTCTTGCTTTAACTGTGTGCTCTTAGCTCTTAGATGCAAACACATGATGGAAATGCTTTCTGTTCTTTGGCAGGGTTCATTCTGGGAGTTGCTTATGTGACTTGACCTATATAAATTTAGTGAATCACACAGATCCAGCTACTACTGAGCACTGCCTAGAGCCTACTTCTCTGGAGAAAACAAACAAGTCCCTACTCTCTGGGAACAGGGACAACCAAGAACAGGACACCTGCAACTTCAGTAAAAGTGGTTGCTGCGGAAGTGATGGAGAATGGGCGGGGGAGCTACCATGGCATTCTGGGAAAAGACAGTGAAGTAAAAACCTGAGAGAAGAGTGGGTAAGACGGGTCATTGAGGACAAGGAAGGATCTCAAAGGCCCCACTAAGGACCATGGTCAGCAATGGGACAGACATCACCACGAAAGTGTCATTCACTAACTGCTGTGTAGGAGGCAAGGGAAGAGAGGGCGGCCAGAGATGAGCCTGCGGGGACACATCTTGGCGCTGAAATTGCTGTAGAATAAAGGGGCAAGAGAGGAAGGGGAGCTCCCAGAGAGACAAGTGGTCCTGGTACAGGGACAAAGTCCTTGTGAGGACAGAGCTCACATCTGTCTTCAGCCATGTTGGACATGAGAAACCTGGGGGTGTCTAGGAAGAGTTAAGAGGCCTTTGGTTATCCAGCCCAGGGTTCAGGAAAGTGTAGCTGGAGGAGTAAATGGGGATAGTCAGCGCATGCGCAGAACCCTAAGGATGAACGAGTGGGGCGTGAAGAGGCCCAGAGAGCTGAGAGGAGCAGCTACAGGCAGTGAATGGAGTTGGACGCACTGAGCCTCAAGGACAGAAGCATGCTTCAGAAAAGAAGAGGTGGTCCAGCCATTTTCATGTGAATCCTTGTGGGAGCCTGTGTATTTCCATTTCAGCATCTCTGAGCATGTATACGCCATGTGTACACTTGGGATTCTGTGTACCGGATGACATACCCCCAGGCTGGCTCCATACGGTCCCAAGGACAGACAGAGCAAGTGGGTCGGGTCAGAGTCAAGGCTGTCTCAACCACTAGAGGGGCTGGACATCAGAGGTCAGATAACTGCTCCAACATTTTGTAAGGAGCTGCAAATGGCTCCCTCTATAACCTGGTGAGGCAGCTCCCAGTACAGCTTCCACCTTGGTCCTCACGGCCCCAGACCCTCACTGTGGATGCTACTGTCCTCATCATGGCTCTGTATATACATCTATCCTGGTGTTAAAAGTTCCGGGCCAGACAGGACTGGGGTCCCAAGGTGGCTGAGGACACACTACCCAGACCCCCCACGAACACAACCTCGAGTGTCGATTCCACGTGACTAACTCATTGATCGCCTCGCCTGGGTTAATTAATTAATTAGGGCAGTGCAGAGGCCAGTGGGTTGGGCCTAGGGAAAGGATCCTCCACCGGGAGTTTTATTAGTACATAAAATGAGTGTTTAAAACCCACACGGCCGCGAGTGCGCTGTCTCGGCTTTTCATTAAACAAACCTATAAAATTACTTGCCTCATTATGTATTTTCGCGACTTCCTTTGCCTCCGATGCTCCCTCCCTGCCTGCCTCCCGCTCTAAGTGCCTATTTGAAATCAATTTCTCTAATAATGGGCTTAACGAGCTCATCAATTAGGGCTGCCATAACCGAGTGTCGCCGGCTCCCGTTATCAGTTAAACTCTGGAACTAATTTCCATGCTCCATCTATCACGGGGCGTCCACGACGTCTGGCTCCTGCTCCGGGACGATAGGGAGACCCCAGGCCCTTCCCACTGGCCATAGACATCCCTGGGAGAGGACAATAAGGACAGAGAGGCCCTCTTAGCCCAGGCTTGGGCATGAGGCATGGCCTCCACCAGCCCAGTGTAATTAGCAGTAATGGATGACAGGGCAGCCCCGATAAGACGTTCTGCACAGCAGACCCCATCTTGCCTTCTCACACTCCAGATGACCACCTCAACCCTCAGTTCTCTATGTCACCTCACATCCTTAGGTTCCCCAAAGCAGATCTCCTCCAGATATCCAGGCTGGAGCTGGAACTGGAGCTGGCCCAGGTGGAAGAAGCTAGAGGAGAGCAGGAGTCCAGGAAGGGGCCGATAGAGCGGAAGGTTCTAGAAAGCCCTGCTGGGGATTGTCCAGAAGGGAACTGTCAGGACATATAGGCTTCCCGGCAGAGGAGGATCCATGACCTGTGGAACAAGAGCCAGGACCAGGGCAGTGTCTGGACCAGTTATCCAGGGCCCATTGTTGCTGGCTACACCCTAGGTCTCAGGCTAGGCTTATAATATATGCAGTATAAGCTCAACACAGATAGATGTATGAGCAAGACAGCTCTCTCTGCTCTAGCTAGATGGGTCTCACATGAAGAGCAAAGCCCCAAGATGCTTTCCATTACACGTCCTATCCCTGCTCCTTGCACTAGAGATAAGGAGCCCTCCCCGGCCTTCCCACGGCCCGGGAAGCCCAAGTGCCCAAGCTCCTTGCCCTCAGCCTAAGGTCAAGCCAACTTGTGCCTAGAACCCAGAAAAATTTAGATACCTCTGGCCCAAAGTGTCACACAAAGTGTCCCTCCATGGCTGGTTGCAGCCCCCATGCCCACCAGGAAGGTCACTGAACAGCATTGAGGATGAGCAGTAAGGGGATAAAAATGCTGGCTGGGAGGCAGGCAAAAGGGCCACCCAGCACCCACCCACCTGAGGCCCAATCCCAGGCTGGGGGAGGGGCACTGGCCCCTCCTGGTGGTGAGGGACACGAGTGTCACCGCTTAGCCTGCTGCTCCTTGTGATTTGTCATAATCAGTCAGCTTTTCTCATTAGCGAAAAGCCATTAGCTTGGCTTTATCAGCAGCTGGAGGGATGGCTGGCAGGCCTGGCCCTTCCAGAGCACCACCCCCAGGCTGCCCACGGGGCTACTACCAGAACAAGTTGGAGACCACACTGTCTCTAAAACAAGCACGGTGCTTTCTGAACCAGCTCTGGGCACCCCTGCCTAGACTTGGGGTGAACTGAGCTGGGGTTTCAGGAGATAGCGGGGGGGGGGGGGGGAAGGTACCTCCCCGCATGTTAGCCCATAGAAATCAAGGTCATCACACTGTGCTGGGCACCAGCCCCGAGGCCTGCCCAAGGATGAGAACTAAGGCAAAGATGAAAAGCTTCTGGGGATCAGAAGGCCAGAAAGTAAAACCATGGGTATGGGCAGGACCAGGGGCAGTGAGGAAGGAGAAGAGCTAGAGCCAAGAGCTGTGGCTGCCTACTCACTCAGGGCTGTGTGCTGACCTGCTGAACTCCTAGCCTGCTGCAGGATATAGCCATGGTGAAGTCCACAGTCACCAGTCAAGGGGAGCATAGTACTTTGTGGCAAGGGAAGGCGGAGCTGAGGGACATGGTGAGACTCTAGGAGGTGGAAAGGGTCTGAGAACCTGTACAGGCAGAGATGTAGAGGGAGTGTGATAGCGGGAAAGGAGGCACTCTGAGGAGTCACTGAGCTGGAGACCTAGTGAAGCAGGTCCCAGGCAGCTGCAACTACAACCACAATGGGGCCAACACCCTCGGGCATGTCCATCTGCTTGCAGAAGGGACTCCTCCTAGGTCCTTTTTAAAAGAGTTGTCATTTTCAATTATGTGTAGATGTGTGTGTGTGTGTGTGTGTGTGTGTGTTTATGTGTGTGTAGGTATGTGTGTAGGTATGTGTATGTAGGTGTGTGTGTATGTATATGTAGGTGTGTGTGTGTATGTGTGTGTGGCCTTAAAGGCCAGAGGGGTTGGATCGCCTCATCCTCTATACCAGTGGTTCTCAACCTGCCTAATTCTGCGACCCTTTAATACAGTTCCTCATCATGTTGTGGTGTCCCCCAACCATAAAATTATTTTGTTGCTACTTCATAACTGTAATTTTGCTTCTATAATGAATCGTAATGTAAGTATCTGATACGGGGGCTGAAGAGACGGCTCATTGGTTAAGAGCAGTGACTGCTCTTTTAGAGGTCCTGAGTTCAATTCCCAGCAACCACACAGTGACTCACAACCATCTGTAATGAGATCTGATGCCCTCTTCTGGTGTCTGAACACAGCAACTGTACTCACATACATATAATAAATAAATTAATTAAAACCATATATCTCTGATATGAAGGCTGGTCTTAGGCGACCCCTACGAAAGAGTCATTCAATCACCAACGGGGTTGAGTCCCAGCTTGGATGAACAGCAAGTCTTAAAGGGCTGAGCCGCCGTCTCCCCAGCCCCCCTACTTCTTTCCCTCCAGTGTTCCTTGTGGTTAGGGAGGCTGGGCTGGGCTTCTCTGGTGAGGAGTTCAAGGCCATCCTCAGCTGCAGAGAGAGTTTAAAGCCAACCGGGCGGTGGTGGTGCACGCCTTTAATCCCAGCACTTGGGAGGCAGAGGCTGTCGGATCTCTGAGTTCAAGGCCAGCCTGGTCTACAGAGTGAGTTCCAGGACAGCCAGGGCTACACAGAGAAACCCTGTCTTGGAAAAAAAAAGAAAGAAAGAAAGAAAGAAAAAAAGAAAGAAAGGGAAAAGAAATGCAGCTTGTGTTTGAAAAAAAGAAAGAGAGAAAGAAAAAAGAAGGAAGGAAGAAAAAGGGGGCATCATGGGAACATGAGAGAGTAAAGAAGGCCTCCCTCCCTCCAGGGTTCAGTTGAAACTTCTTGCCAGCTTAGAATCAGGAATCTCAACACACCAGGCATAATGGCATTTTGGAGGCAGAAGCAGGAGATCTCTGTGGGTTCACAGCCAGTCTGATCTACACAGTGAGTTTTAGGCCAGCCATAGTCACTTAATGAGACCCTATCAAGAAAGAACAAAAGAAAAAAGAAGAGGAAAAAACTATAAGACAGTTAACATTTGCTTAAGATCGTTCTCCCTTCCCAGCCTAGGATTTTCTAGAACTCTCATCAGAAATCCTATTTACAGGGAAAACACTTCCCAAAGCCAGCCACGGTGCAATCCCAGCCCAGAGCATCTCAAGAGCTACCCTGTAATCTCATTTATCCAAAATACACATACTAACCCTGAAACAATTAACTGACTCACAGAGACGCCCACACCAGGCAGGCAGGCTGCAGAGGATGCCGCCCCAACTGTGGCTTCTCATACCCTAGGCAATGTCCTTAACCCCGACTCAAGCCCTGTCCTTACATGCTTGTTCTGGGACATGGCCACCTGCAACATACATACAAACAACTCTGCAATCCACTGGCCCCCAAGAGTAGTCACAGGGAGATCAGGTAAAGGAGTCATGACCCTGAAGGTGCAGTACCGACGGTCCAACCTTTATTCCCTGGCTGAGGGCAAGGGAGGGCAGCATGGGGGATATTGCCCACCCCTGAGAGTCTGAGAGGTATCAGCTCACAGTGGACCATGGCTCAGGGAAGGAGGGAGCAATGGCTATGGCTCTGTGGCTGGAGGCTCTTGGCCATTAACTAGCCGTCTGCAGCCAGGGTGTCTATGACCCAACTAATGGCTCATTGGCATGAAGTGTCCCCCATGGAGAAAGCCCTGCCTGCAGCCAGGAGGGAAAGAAGCAGATGGGAGGCAAAGCGGAGGCAGTTTTCTTTCTTTTTTTTTTTTTGAGATGGGGTCTTATTCTGTAACCCAGGCTGGCCTCAAACTCACACTAACCTTCTTGTCTCAGCTTTTCAAGTGTGATTAAAAGTATGAGCTACCAACCCCAAAAAAGCAAGAGCTTCCTAGGGAACAGAAATCAGAACCCATTCACCACTTTGGTGCCTCACTGAGGCATCTGAGTCGGAGGGGCAGTAGGACAGAAAGACTTTAGATCCCCTTCTTCCCCAGGGTTAGGTGAGTGGAGAAAGCTTCATCTGCAGGGGAAGAATAACTTCACTGGGAGGAGCACTTGTATGGGAGGAGCATCTGTAGAGGAAGACAGTGCAGGGGAGGAGGTCGGCACATCTGCAAAGGTGGGGTGTCTATGGAGACCAAAGGTGTGTTGGGCTGGTGTCTGGACATCAAATGCCTTCTGCTATAGATCCCCCAAGAAGAGGAGGCACTTCAATGGTCCAGAACCGCAGAGAGAGGCAGGATAGCTCTGCAGAGGCACTGGCTATACGCCCCCACAGTTTCTGCCAACCATCCTTAAACAAGAATGGAACTTTTTTTTTTTTTTTTTTTGAATTTCAGGGAACATCTGCTTCCTCATACAGGGAGGAGCCACCGTCTAGACTCCCTGCCTTCAGTTGCCCTTTCTATAAAATGTGAGTGCCTCGGGGTGGGATTCTGTGAGATGACAGAAATGCAGTACCCAGGATCTTGTGTCTGCTAGGGAACAGCAAGAGAGAATGGCCAGGGGAAGAACTGCACGAAGCTGGGCTGGTGACAGGAAAAGGGGGCACAGCCGGTGAGCAGATACATCAGGCTCCTCAAGGGCAGGTGAAACGGGGGTGGGGGTGAGGATACGGGACAGGAAGCCTGAACCAAACGTGAGGCTCCAAGTGTGAAAGTCTCCAGAAGAGAGGAATCTTCATGTGGTGGAGTTTGTAAAGGGCAAGACTCTAAGTGGGAAAGTCTACAGGAGTACAAGTCCCCAGGAGGGAAGTATAGATATAGGAATATCCAGGGATATGGGGGGGGGGTCTCCAGATGAAGGAATGTCCAAGCTAGAGGAGGTATGGAGATGAGAGAGTCTCCAGTAGAAGGATGTGCTGTTAGTTTTTGTCAACTCAGCATAAATTAAATCACCTGGGAAGGAGGGGGCTTGAGAAGTTGCCTCCTGAAGGCCTGTGGGTTACATAAAAAAAAAAAAGTCGTGGAGAGTAAGCCAGTAAGCACCATTACTCTGTCGTCTCTGCTTCAGTCCCTGCCTTGGCTGCCACGGGTTATGAACTATAACCTATAATCTAAAATAAGCCTTTCTGGGAGCAACTGGAAAGACCAACTGTGAAGTATAGTAACCCTGTTTTTTCATTTATTTCTTCTCCAGGGGCTTTCCCTCACCTCCAAGTTGCTTTTCGTCGGAACAGAACAGAAAGCAAACTAGAACAAGGAGTCGGCCTTCTGACCACCTTGCTCTAGCTGTCTCCAAAGGTCCCACTTTCAAGAGTCCCAACCTTGGACAGGCCTACCTGTGTATAACTCTTCCTACATCCTGTCCCAGCCCAGTCCTAGGGCAGGGACTCTGGACTAAGGGGTAATGGCGAAGGGGCTCTCTAGAGTGGATGTCTGTGGATCTGAGGTCTGTGTCCAGCCTAGCTCAGCAACATGGAAGGTGTGCCAAGATCTCTAGGATGACATGTACACTTCTGGTTTCTGAAGGGAGAGGGTGGGGCATAGTGACTATCCTTCTCTACTGAGCCTCTAAGCTGCTTTTGGGGATTGTAGCAGGGATACCCCCCTGTCCTGATCCTGCCCCAACTCTGGATGAATTCTAAGAATACCTGAGTCTCCCCAGCAGCCTTCCCAGGCCCATGTGTGCCAGCGATGCTGAGACCACAGTCTGAACCAAAAATTGGAAGGGGCGGAGAACCCTGTGACAGCTTAGATTGTTACCACAGCCATAGACTCCCAGAAAGGGGCAGCCAGCGAAGCATCCCAGGTGTGTGGTGGCAGTGTAAGGGGTAGGGTGGGGAGGACTTGCCTGGACAATTCTTCTCTGTGGGGGCTCCAAAAAGAAGCCACCCCTACAGGCTCAGAGGAAAGGCTGGAAGCAGGTGTCAGGACAGGTGCTGAACCTTGGAAATCCCCAAAGTCCTCACCTGCCAACCTTTTCTTGGGATTTGGGCAGTCCTACCACTGGGTCTTGTAAGCCCAGCCAGCTCACCCCAAGCAGCAGGCTGGCAGGGACAGGGTTAAGAGCATGGTGCCTCCCCCGTTCCTTTGAAATGGCTCCCTGGTTCCGGAATGACTCTGGCTTCCCCTCTTAATCTGTATTTTACGAGTGAGAAGCTTTGCATTATGCAAATCGTTAGATAGGAACAGGTGACATTTCAGCGAAGAACATGAGCAGGCGGCGGGCCGGCCGGGCGGGCTGCTGATTTAGACATTAGTATTTGTCACTGGGGTGGAGGGGGCTGTGGGACTCGGCCGCAGAGGGCTCCTTGCACCTTAAGGTGGAAATCTCAATTGGGGTAGGCCCTGAGCTGTGCTCCAGCAGCTATCCTCCCACGGGGAGCAGGGGATAGTATCTGCACCCACAGCCCCTCCCCCTCAACACACACACACCCATGCAGCAACACCTCCTGGAACTCATGGCACCTGTGGGCAGTGCCAGACCAGCCCCATTGTGCTGATCAGAGAAGTTAAGGCTGAGTAGGGTTGGGCAAGCCAAAGAAGGTCTACCCCACACAGCACCGTTCTGGCCCCCGCTGTGACACCCCCACTGCTTTTGCACATCCTACCCCACGCTGCCACCTCCCAACGTCATGGTTGGCGCTGGGTGCTTTCCTGGTCAGGCCTGTGTGGCGGCCATCCATCATCCCAGCCTCGGAGGCAACCACCGTCCGTTTCCTGGGAAGTTGCTAGAGAGGAAATGGACGGAACGCGAGGCCACTGCACTTCACAGCTTGTCTTTCAATTTTCTAGCTGCCTGCCGCTGCGCGCACTGGCTCGCCACGCTCGCCTTTGCTCCTGAACACCACTGAGCGGGGATGGGAATTAAAACAAATGCGGTGCTCCACCACTCTCAGGCCTCCAGGGGCCAGGCGCTCTCGACCGCCAGGATGAATTTCCTTCTGGAGACAGCTAAGACTGCATTTGCAGGGTGGAAACTCACCTCAACCCGCAGTGTTGTTCCCAGACCAGCGTCGCTCTCACGTAGGCCTTGTGGCCGGCCGGGCACAGTGGGAGTTTTACCTCACTAGGCTCCTCGTTAGCTATTTGAACCCTAAGTCTGGGTGACCTCTGCCGACCTCAGATGCCTCTAGTTCAGGCCGGCTGACACAGCAATGAAAAGTCCCTTCTAGGTCTGAAGGGAGCAGGAGCCGGAGAGATCAAGTTTGTAATACCAAGCTGGAGCCACGGTGTGTACCGGAGGCCCTTAAAGCTGTGGGGTGGGGGTGGGGCAGTGATATCTAAATAACAACCTGAGGGATTTTGCCACCATTAGCAAGACAATTTGAAAATGCGAGGACCTTCCCGGGAGCACCCTTGCCTAGAGGAAGGGAGGGGCCTTCTCGGGTGGCCTGACTCTAGTCTCTCAACAAGACAAAGAGATGGAATTGAGGATGATGAGGTCAGACCAAGAGGAAACTGAGGCCGTGAGTGCCGCCATCCCTCCCTGCATGGCTTCCGGCATTTGCTCATCTGTTTGAGACCCACTCCATCTTGACTCTTCGGGCTTCCACCACAGGGCAGAAGCCAGTGGACAAAGCTGGAGACTTTAGTGGAAACCCAGAGGTGGGAAATCCATGAGGTAGAGCCAAAGATGGTGTTGTCCATTTTGACTCAGAGGCGAGCCCACCTCCTGAGATGGCCTCCACACGGCCTGGTAGAGCTCCTTGAACCTTTGCCCCCCAACACACACACACACCCTACTTCACAGTGAGGTGTCTGCCAGCCTCCTGTCTTCTGAAACATTTACGGGAGACACAGGGGCCTGGAGGTTAAGGCCAGAACCCAGGAAAAACACAAGTGTAACTTCTTCCAGAGCCTCTGCATGCCTACTTGACTACATGGAGCCTCCTTCCCTCACTCAGCCTTCCCTGAGGGGCCCACAGGCTGGAAGTCACTTTGGAGGTGAGATCAGACTCCACGGCAAGGACTCTGCTGTGCGCCTGCCCAGCTATCCTAACATTCAGAACTCCACCTCCATGCCAGAAGGTTCCTGCCACAGAACCTAATCCCAGCCCCTCCCCCACGTGTTGAATGTAGCTCTTTCGGGCCACCCATTTGGCTATCTGGGGGGATGAGCGTCTTTTGGGATTAAAGACGCACAGCTTGCAGAGCTCTTGACTCATCAACCCCCTAGAGCTCAGCAGCGATTCTCAGCACAGGGTGAGAGCGAGGAGAGTCAGACCTAAAATACCTGCAGGTAACTATCGCTCAGGCACAAACACAGGGACTAGGGAGCCGAGGCCACTGAGGTGGGAGTGATGGGTGGGTGACCGCCCACTAGAAGCTTAGCAGTAGGCGAGGCTCAAGGTCACCTTCGAAGGCTAGTGGGGAGACAGGGAGCCTCAGCCCCGACCAATACGTGGGGTAGGACACTGCAGCCTGCGCCTGGCCACCTGCCAGGAGGGCTCTCCTCTGAGTCAGAAAGGACTGCACAGTTTTTGGCTCTGCCTCATGAATTCCCCACCTCCGGGCTTGCTCCTCCTCCACTCCCTGTCCTCTATAGCAGGTTTCCAATCCGCCCCTGGGTCCTGCTTCTCCATCCCACCACCTCGCATCCAGCCCCTATCCACCCAGGCTACAGAACAAAAACCCACAGAAGACAGGATCTTAACAGCTGGCGATGGGTAAGTCTCAAGCCTATCCATGAGGCCACCTTATGCTATGCACCTTCTGGGACACTTGGCAGTTCTCCAAGGGGTGTGTCTCTTAAAAGAACAGTACCCAGCAAGGGAGAGGCGACCTACACAGAACAAGTGGTTCAGATACAAGGAAGGGCTGGAGGCTGGAGAAGCCTCCCGGCTTCTGGACAAGTGTTTGGCTGTGGCAACTGTCTTCATCTTAAATCCTCCAGCGCAGGGAATGCGGCTCACCGGGAGGCGTGCGAGCTCAGAGCTTGGGACGCTTCTGTGCCTTGGGCTCTTCAGTGATCCGGCCACAAGACTTCCTGATCTTTTTCTAGTGGGTGGCCCAGAGCACCAGCTGCACTTTCATACCTGCGCTGCCCTAGAACAGCAGCGTACCCCATAAACTCGCCGTGAAGGGAAACTCAGACCTAAACTTAACAAGTCCTCCTCCTGGAGCACTCCCTGTGGGCAGAAGCCCCATGTGATAGATAAAAGGAGTCTCTTCCCTACCTGCCTGGATAGAGCTGAGACTCCCTCAACCCCAGGGTTCCAACAGCTGAAGCTCCCACCCCCAATCCCGTCCAGAGGAGGAGGAGGAGGATCGCTAGGCTCTGCCGTGACATTTAAGCAGAGAAGAAAAGGGCCGCTCCAGCTCCAGCGTGGGGCAGATCTGAATTAGCATGAGAAAGGGGCCGTCCTCATCACCCAGGCCTGCGGAATGGACGCTCTCATCCTTGTCCCTTTGTCTACTGTCA
>JADRCD010238988.1:0-22837 GCA_019843815.1 Montemys delectorum
CAGGTATTGTCAGAGCCTCTTAGGAGATAGCTATATGCTTGTCCTTCCTTCCGTCTCTGCTCCATAGTTAATCTCTGCCACTCCTTCTGTGGGTGTTTGATTCCCCTTTTTAAGAAGGAATGAATTGTCCACCTTTTAGTCTTCCTTCTTCTAAAGTTTCTTGTGGTTTGTGGGTCGTTCTTCCTGTATTCCAAACTTCTGGGCTAATAACCACTTATCAAAGAATGCATACCATGTGTGATCTTTTGTGATTGGGTTAGAAAACATTTTTCATGGGGACTCTTGGCTCACCATTTTTCAGGCTAGGCTGCTGTCCACAGAGCCTCAGGGATCTGACTGTCTGTCTTATCCTGCCTAGCACCAAGATGCACACCACCATGCCCAGCGTTTTTACATGGGTGCCCAGGGGTTGAACTCAGGTCCTACTGCTTGTACAGCAAGTATTTGTTGACTCAGCAATCTCCTCAGCCCAGGTCTTTTCTTCTTTTAAGTTGATTTTATCAAGGTTTTTTGTTTGTTTGTTTGTTTGTTTTGTTTTGTTTTTGTAATGGGAATAGAAAGCTGACTAACAAGAATGTTGAACCCACACACTCACTCCAGACGCTTAGGAAAACTTCTGTTTGTGACAAAGGTCCTTGAGGAGACTCAGCCAGAATCCAATCCAGAGCTGGTAACAAAATAATCAGAGCATATCATTATATCATTTTGTCTTCCTTTCTCTCTCTCTCTCTCTCTCTCTCTCTCTCTCTCTCTCTCTCTCTCTCGTATTGGAAATCATGGATACAGAACAGAGTTCTCATTTCAAAGGGAAGGAGAGAGAGCTTATTCTGATTCAAATAGAAGACCCTGGCCTAGGAACACAGACTCAAATTGCCTTGAATGACATGTTTGTCATGGAATTGGTCACAGAAGACAAGAAGGTCACAAATCAAGACATTAACCACAGTCCCCTGTTGTTGATTGCGAACCTTTTTAAAAAGACATTTAGTGAGCATGCACATGTGTGGATGCATGTGTGTGTGTGGTGCATATGTGCACAGTATGTGTATGGGGGTCACATGGTCAGAGGACAACTTAGATGATTTGGTTCTCTTTCCATCATGTGAGTCACAGAATCAAACTGAGATCAATAAGCTTGGAGGCAAGCACCCTTGCCCACTGAGTCATCTCACCAGCCCTAGTTGGAGTTAGAGCTTGTACATGCTCCTCGTGAGTTCTCAGAGGAACTTGTCAAACCATCAGGAATCTCCATCACAGGTCCTAGTCATTATCCGATCACATACTTCACTTTAGGGTTAGTGGAAGCTAGGGGCCTTCTAATACATACCAAGGGTCTTACACAAAAGCCATTAGACATAGACATGAGCAACACATGTGCATAAAGGGGCCTAAAAACAGCCCAAGATAATTTTGGATCTTGATCTGCAATATTCCAGCTCTCTGCATTAAGGAACTTCTAATCATTCAATCAGCTCAATACAAAGTTTAACATAGGGGACCCCCAGCAACAACCCCTTGGGAAATCAACCAACCTTCTAGAACCTTCAACATGGTGTGGCTTTTTTTTTCTGAGAAATTCAATTACAATTATCAAGAGGGATGTGACCGGGGTTCCCCTTCAGAGGTGAAACCTAGAGAGGACTCTCAATCTCTTTTGTTTTGCCTGCCCAGCTCCATAAACCATGTCAAGAACTACACAGGGGAGGAAGTATACACGATGCAGAAGCCTCTGGTGCATGATGAAACCAGGACCAAGGCAGACATTTTGTGGAGAATGGAGGGAGACGATCCCCTGCAACTCTCTCTAGGACTCAATGAGTGTGTCGGACCTGCCTCTGGTGGCCTCAGCACAGGCTCTTGAATGGTGGCCAGTGTTTCATCCCTGAGCAGCTATCTCCCAGTTGCCTCTCACTTGTAAGGATATCAGCAGGTAGCCTGAGGGAAAGGTGTTCAGAGACCCAGGCTACTCCCCACGGATAGCCTTGAGACATCATTATTATACATCTACAGTGTAAGCATAGCAGTAAGAGGGAGAAATAAACCTCACCATGCACCCTTAACTGGCCTCTAGTTTACAACCCTCCTTCCTTGGCCTCCTAAGTAGTGGGAGTCACACAGGTGTGCCTCTGTGTACAGCTAGGACAACTAACCTGCTTGAGCAGTCACATAGGCGTGCTTCCGTGTGCAGCTGGGGCAACTGATCTTTCTGTTCTGTCCCTGCTTCTCAGATTGGCTTCTGTCATTTGCTGTCACAGTTACATTCTTTTTGGACACTAAGCATATTCCTGGGTCTGTCTGGATGGTCCAGCATCTGCCCATCCCACAGAAGGCTGTCTTGTGTGAGAGAGCTCTCAGTCACACTCACAAGGGCAGAATATCAGACAGAGCCACACAGCTCATTACCGACCATGGCACGGTGGCCCAGATTTCCTACTTAAATTAGGAAGCAGACATCCCAGGGGCTTTGTAAGAAGAATATCCTCCAGTAGAAGATTAGAAATACTGTTTAAGCATGAATTCCCACAGGACATGTGTCAGACAAAGAATAAGGAGCCTAAGAAATTCTGCCAGAGGTAATGTAGAAAAGTGGCCAGAGATCTGTGTACAAGTATGCATGGTGTGGTGTGTGTGTGTGTGTGTGTGTGTGTGTGCGTACATGTGCATGTGCGTGTGCTTGGTGTGTATGTAAACATGTATGCATAGAAAGTATGGTGTATTTATGTGGTGTATGTTTGTGGTGGGTAGATAGATATATAGATAGAAGAGATGATAGATAGATAGATAGATAGATAGATAGATAGATAGATAGATAATAGATTGATAGGGTCTTCTATAGCCTGGGCTGGCCTCAGAAGAAAGTCTTACTCTACAAATAGTAGAGCCTTCAGGATTTGAGAGTGACCTTGAATTTAAGAGCCTCTTGCATCTGACACCTGAGTGCTGGGATTATAGGCATGTGTCACTGTGCCCTGTTTTATTCTGGTGCTAAAGACGAAACCCAGAATTTTATACACTCAAGGCAAGACCTATATCAAGTGAAACCACAGCCCTGCCCACTCTGGGAATACTTTAAAATGGTGAAAGCACCTGGAAAAGCAAGCGTCTGAACCCCAAATGGACTGGAATAAGCTGCCCAATTAACTGCTCCTTCAAGGACCTGTGACAGTATTTGTGGGCATAGAATCAGTAAGGTTTTGGGACTGACAGTTCATTTATCATGGTGGCTAATCCTCAGTACCAGAGCCTTGTCTGAATGAAAGGAGGAAAAGGAGAAAGTAAGATGAATGCCAGCAGTTATCTTCTGCATCTTGCCCCTCCCAGATGTGAACAAACCTTCCCATGCTCCCACCTCCACACCTCTGCCACAATGGACTGCATCCCCTCAAATCACAAGGCAAATGAAGCCCATAAGGGTTTGGTCAAGTATTTTCATCACAGCAACAAGCTAAAGTAACTAAGGCACAGGCTGAGGTGGAGCATTTACACCATAGGAATTGACAGGAACTATAAATTGGGAGAGTTTAGCCACAGCACCGAATAGAGGCTTGCCCTTTGATCTGTTGTGGCTGTAAGAGACAGGAAGCAAGGTCAGTATATAAAAGAGTTTGGATCCAGAAGGACCAAGTGTCTGCTCTCCTTTCACTGACATTCTTAGGAAGGCTCCTACCACATCCTCCTGACAGGAGCTTACAAAACTGACCACGTGTGCTATAGAAGTGAACAGAGCTACATCTCTATCTAATGCATTGGTTTAAGTCAATGGATGTTATGGTTACAGCTGACAACCAAAAATACTGAGTGGGCTTGATGTCAAACATCACCGCTCTGAGGTGTCCAGACACATGAGGAAGCTTGCAAGAAGCAATCTGGAATGGATTCTTCACCCACATTGTCTTTCTGAACTCTGTAGTCATCAGCACCTCCACAAGTCCTTAAGGCTATCATTGGACAACTCTGTCCTTGAACCTTTGAATTTAAGGAGCTACTGATGTGTTTATAAGATGTGTTTATAAAAATATAAAGAGAGAAAGGATATGTTCTATGTGGGTATAGTCAGATATGGGGGAAGGAGATGTCTCAGCGGGCCCATGCCAAGGCATTCCTTCCCCCGAGGGACCAGCCACATGATGGTATAGTATAGAATAGAGTTTATTCAGGGCATAGAGAGGGGAGTTAAGAGGGTAGTAGAGGCAGAGAAAGGCAGAGAGAGAGAGAGAGAGAGAGAGAGAGAGAGAGAGAGAGAGAGAGAAGAGAAGTTGAAGCCAGCCATGAGCATGTGAAGGTGGGGATGAGGAAGGAAGGGGGGAAAGGTGAGACAGGGACCAAGAAGGGAAGAGCCCAAGAGAGCAAGAGAACAAGAGAACAAGAGAGGGAGGAGGGGGCAAGCAGTCTCTATTATAGTTGGTCAGGTCTACCTGGCTGTTGCCAGGTTACTGTGGGGTGAAGTTTAGACAGAATGCTAACAGCTACCCTAGTGAAGCAGCACACACCAGCAAAGCCAAATGTAACCTTTGACTGGGTAAAGAGCCTGGGGAATGAGGAAAGGTGCAGGGGAGAATCTATCAGGGGGAGAAACCCTCTGTGTGATAAAACGAGGATGGTACCTGACTTTGGGCATATGACAGGTTTGGAAAGTAGAGGCCAGGAATTGACTTAGCTTTGGGTACAGCTAATGGAGGAGTTAAAGATGGTGTCATATGTGGGACCTCATCCCTGGGAGCCAAAGAGACCAGGGTTATCAGGATCAGTGGGATTCAACAAGGCCCCAGTGGCATTTAACTTTGAATTCTTGTGTTCATCCCCTTCTTTGATAACTTCTTATTACCTCCAGGGCTACAGATCAATCTAAATTTGTCAAAATCATGAATGCTGACATTCAAAGAGCCCCAGACTTATTGTCCTAAATATTTTGCACTCAAAATTTCCCTAGCATTTCTTAAGACAGGGAAGCAGTCTGGAGATTTTCTGTTTGTCATCATGGAAACTGTTGAGTTGTATGTACCAGACTTAGAGGAGGAAGGAGGTGATCCTAATTCTCATTCTGACAATTCCAACATTTGAAGGGCTAAGGCAGGAGGATGACAACAGCCAGGAGGTTGTAACAGCCTGGGCTACTGATCAACATTATCAAAAGAAAGAAAAATAAAAAAGAAAGAGGGAGAAGGAGAAAGAAGGAAAGGAAAGAAGGGAGAGAAGAGGCAGAGAGGAGAGAGAGAGAAGGGAGGAGAGAGAAGGGAGGGAGGAAATCAATCATGAGAGTGTGTGTTGGGGGAGGGGAGAACTTGTAGGGCATGATGAGGATAATGATGAATCATAATTAGACATAACATTCATGACCAATTCTGCAGCCAATTTTCAGTTCCTGCTACAGAGAGTCTGGGATGCAGAGCCCCAGGGCACCACCCGATGGGAAAGCAGTGCTGCTGTGAGTGACCTATAGAGGTCTCTACCCTTCCAGCATCCTCTGAGCTGCCCTGGCACTGTCGTAAGCCTGATTTCTTCCATCCTCACATACTGTGGTTGTTTCCATTACTTTCACTGACTGTAACAAATGCTTGTAACATACTACCAATGCAGTCTAATGTTTTCCCCTATTGCATGGTTTGTTTTCTTAGAAAGTACTTCAAAGACTACCCTGAGCACAAGGCTTCCCAAAAGACGGGAATATAAGAAACAAAACCAAACAAAACAAACAAAAAAAACCCTACTGTCAAGGAAGTGTCAACCTCATCTAGAGGACACAGGATTCAGTTGTTCATGTTTCTCCAAAGGAGGAGTTTATCACAAAGCTCCACTACATAATAAAAAGGGGAAAACAGAACAGGATGTGTTGTAGCCCACCAGTAACAATGTAACAGTCTAACAGCATAACAATGTAACATTGTAACAATATAACAGTGTAACTGTACAGTGTGACAATGTAACAGTGTAAAGTGTAACAATGTAATAGTGTAACAGTGTATCAACAAAGGTGCAGTTCATAAAGATACTGGCTTAGGGCATCAGAGCCAATTGTTGACAGTTCTTGCCAGAAGGCATCAAGGACATGTGCAGGGTGGCCCTCAAGGCCTGGATCCTGTATCAGAGAGAGAGCAGAGAGAAGCCTGTGCACACACAGCCTTGTGCAGAGCTTAGGAAGAGTGGAGCATTGTATTCACTGGGCTCACTCCCACCCCATTGGTCATGATGGGTATTTCTGCCTCGCCTCTTCTATGTTCAAAGCAGATTTCATACCTGTGTTCTCCTCTACAGTGGAGATTCAGACACAAAGGTATACCTTTGCATTTTGATTTTCTGGTGGCATTATGTTGAGATTATTACTCCATATTCGGGTTGGGGTGATGGCTCAGTTTGTAAAGTGTTTCAGATCTCCAGAACCCACATAAAAAGTCAGGCACAGCAGGGCATACCTGCAGTCCCAGTCCTGCAATATAAGAGGTTCCCTGGAAAGGGTGGGGGCCAGTTTTCAGGCCAGTGAGAGATCCTGTTTCAAACATGTGGGAGATGCCAGAGAACTAACACACCATGCATGCATGTACAGGTACACACACACACACACACACACACACACACACACACACACGGGGCAGGGGAAGAGGGAGAGGAGACAGAGACAGACATAGAGACAGAGACACAGAGAAAGAGAGGGGAGGTGTACATAGGCATTCACAAAGAGGCTAAAATCTAGGTTTAACTGTCCTTTAACATCAACTTGTAGAATGGGATATTCTGCTATTGTGGCTACAATTTAAATAAATGGCCACTGAGGGAGCCCCACCCTGACATCTGACATTTGAACAGCTGTGCTGTGTTCTTGCAATGCCACTAGAGGGAGCACAAGTTCACTGCCATGCCTTGGTCCCCAAAGGACAGCACCTTGGTGAATGTTCTAGATGGCATTTGAGAAAGCAACCATGGATCTATTAGCATTTATTCTGCAAAAAGACTGAGCAGACTGGAAAATAACCCACACAAAAAAGCTGGAGACGGGTAGACCCCTGGAGCTCACTGGCCAGTCAGCCTACCTTACTGACGAATTCCAGGCTAATTAGAAACCCTGTCTCATAAAAACAAGGTGGGTACTGACTAAGGAATGACAGCTGAGGTAGCCCTCTGACCTCCACACATGCAAACATGTATGCATTCACACTAGCACACCCGAGTGCACCTATACACACCTGAGCATGCACATATACACAGATTGTAATTACCACAAATTGTAATTAACCTCACTTTGTCTGTTACCACACTCAGGATCAGTTTTCACTTCATCAGGGAAGAAATTATCTGCATTGAGATCATGTGTTCTACCGAGGGGAAAATAGACAAATAGAAGTGTTGTATCGTGAAACCTCCTCATTTCTCTAGGCACTTCAGTTATAAACAACAACCATTTGCCTCACTGAGGCAACACATTCTTATAAAGTAGATAAAACTTATAAAACTTAGGCTCAGTTGCCAGAGAAAATTTATTCTGTCAATGATTTGTTATGGGGAGGGGCTTCTGTAGAGGGAGGTGGTTCTGATGCTAAGGTTGTGTTCCCCAATTGGTTCTTGATTGATTGATAAAGATACCAGCGAACAATGGCTGAAGATGGGGCAGGACACTTAGAGTTTTGAGGGAGGGATGCAGGGAGAACCCAGGGAGCTAGAGAAGAAGAAGGAGGAAGTACCTGCAGGAGACAAAACTAACCAGCCATGTGAGTTTTTGGTTTGAGTGGCCAATGGCCACTCAATCAGATTGTGCCTGGGGTGGCAGAGGAGATTTAGCAGTGCTCAGTCATTAAGTTAGGAAAAGCATTTTAAGATTAACTCTGTGTGTGTGTGTGTGTGTGTGTGTGTGTGTGTGTGTGTGTGTGTATGTGTGTGTGTGTGTGTGTGTTATGTGTGTTTTATCCATGGATCCAAGGGAATCTGGGCGGGGCTAGGAGCTCGGTCCACCCAGAGCTTAAATTGGGGTAGCAAAAACTACACACAACAGGCTTTATCTTTTATCTTTTAATTGCTCATATACAGGATGTTCTATGGATTTCTGGAGATCATAACACAAAATTAAAACATAAATAGAGGCTGAGAAGATGGCTCAGTGGATAAAAACACTTGTGTACAAGTGTGGAGACCAAGGGGTTCAGATCTCCAGCACCCACATCAACAGATAAAGGTGCAGCAGCATCCAGGGGATCCCTATGGCCAGCTGGCCAGCTAGACTAGTTGGAACTGATAAGCTCTGGATTCCACAAGAAACCTGCTTTCCTAGTTAGCTTTGTCTATTGACTTGACGCAGCCTAAGGTCTTCTGAGAAGGAAGTCTCCATTAAAGGATTGCCCAATTAAGATTGGCCTGTGAGCGAGTCTGGGGGCTTGAGTTGATAACTGGTGTAGGAGGACCCAGTGCTCTACCATCTGCACCTTTCCCTGGGCAGGTGGTCCTTACTATATAGGAAAGCTAGCTATGTGCTAGCTATGCATGAGCCTGTGAGGAGCCCAGCAAAGAGTGTTCTCTATAGTTTCTGCTCCAAGTCTTCCCTAGACACATATGGCCATACAAATTCCAACAGGTATGTATAGCCTCTCATGCACACAATATACATATATACATGTACATGTCTTAAAATAACATAAAATGAAAGAAAATTATAGATGGTAAAATGTCAGAGGTACACTCCAGAATCTGGAATGGAGTAGCTAACAGCTCTGGGAGCTGCTGCTTGCTTCAAGACCAGTCCAAGCAAGAACATGATGAGAAATTATGATACTGGAACACCCCAAGGCTCTCATATCACAGGAAGCATGAGTTAGAATTGCTGAACCCCAAGCAAAACATCTGCCCTTTGCCCACCATGAGAGCCAGAACAGAACCAGCCCCCAGAGCTCTCAAGCATCCCAACATTCAGCAGGGAGAGCTCAGTGATGTGAGGAGTTTTTCTTTGCAGACTGAAGGCCTCTCCTCGTTTTCCTTTCTTTGTTCACAATTAGTCTTTAGAGGTCATTGCAAATTAAACAAGGGTGCATGGCCTCTGTGGTTTTGCAGTTTTTAAAAACAAATTACACAAAAGAAAAAAAAAGGTGGGGGCAACCATGGAGCTGCCTCAAAGAGTACAGGATTTTCTGCACAAGTGTGAGGGCCTGAGTTTAATACCCAGCACCCAAAAAAAAAGCTGGGGGTATCTGTGTGTGCTCCTAACTCAGTGCTTGGGTGGAGGTTTAGATCCCGGGAGCTTGCTGACCAGCCAGTCCAGCAGAAATGGCAGCCTCTAGGTTCTGTAACAAAAACTGAAGTTCCAAGGAGGACAGAGGAAGACACTGCAGACAAACACATGAGCATATGTGCACACACTCTCTCTTGCACTTGCACACACACAACACACACACACACATGCACACACCTGTGCACACACACACACACACACACACACACACACACACACACACACACTATTTTAGCCTGCCTCCTACACACAGTTGCTAATAGGAGTTGTTGAACTGGAGGGAGGGTTTGTTTGTAGGAGACATTGCTGTTCTTGCTGAGATCTGTGTTTGGTTCTAACATCAGGAGGCTTCTGTAGCTCCAGGGGACACATGCCTCTGGCCTCTGTGGACAGTTGCACTCACATGCACATACCAACACACAGGCACACACCAACAAGTAATTAAAAATAATATACGTATATATTAAAAAAATAATTGTCTTACTTTTTCCTGTTCTCTTTACGCATGTCTGCGTCATTTGTTTTTATAAAACTGGAGCCTACACACACACACACACACACACACACACACACACACACACACACATTTGTGCTTTCTTGTAAACAACTACAGAGCATGCATTCCCTCAGGAATTTGAATAATCTTAAGTCAATATCTTGAATGACCACATACCAGCCATCATTCAGAGGTGCCCCATCTGGAGCTGTCAACCCTGTGCACATTTATTTGTTCGTAATTTCCTACCTGTGTGCGTAACATAAAAACAAACACCCTTGAGAAAGAATGTCTGCTAAAGCCAGGGATGGCCTTCTGAGACATCTGTGCTGTAAGGCTGAAGCCAAGCTGTATCCTTGCCACGCTCTCTTATACACGTTTCTGCCCTGACATTTCTTCTTTACTGACTCCTCCCCTTTGTCCCTTCCTTCTGGACTCGTTCTCCATGTAGGTCACCCACACTGACCACAGTGTTTATGAATATCTTAGTGTAAATAGCTGGCATGTAAAAACTTCCCTTCAAAACCCTAAAAAGACAGCAGATTCTAAAGCCATAAAAGGACCATTTCACTAGCCACTTTAATTTAACTGACATTTAATTCAGGTCACAGGTGAATCCAAACATCAACGACTGTATTGTTTACTGATCTTCTGACTTTGATCAGATAATGGACACAAAGCAAGGCTAAGAAAGTAGGGCTTGTCTCTGCTTAGAGTTTAAGAAGGTCATCATGGCAGGAAGTCATAGAGTCAGGGCCACGAGGACTAGTCACATTGGTCCTCCATAGTGAGAAAGCAGAAAACACACAGGATTTTGTCATTTTTGAACTGGTTATTTGTACTCATAGTTGAGTAAATTGAATCCTGGGTGGAGTCACACATCTACCTAGACTCGGGTTCTAGAAAATAATTCAGTCCTGAGGTGTGGAGTAATCTTGATTTTTGAATGACCAGTTTATATTTCTTTAACTTGTTCTCAATAAAGTAAGATTCGGTTGACCCAGTGGGCCATTCATTCCAAACTTTGAAGTTACTTCAAGATACAGCTCATAAAAGACAATAAATCACCACATCTGTCTATCTATAATGTATGTGCATGCATATATAAACAATTATACACAGCATATATTTATATAGTGTGTATGTGTGTGAGAGAGAAAACACACACATATATGTGTGTGTGTGTGTTTATACATATGTATGTATGTACATATGTATGTATGTATGTATGTATGTATGTATGTATGTATGTATGTATAATGAGAGAGATAGAATCCCAAGCTGTCTGCTTCTAAACTACCTTTAAGTATCCAATAAAGACTCATTCAATTCATGTGCCTTTTTTAAAAAATTTATTTATTCACTTCACATCTCAATTGCTGTTCCCCCTCCAAGCCCTTCCCTCCCACAGCCCCTTCCCCTTCTCCTCTGAGAGAGTGGAGTCCCCCCTCCTAGGTATTCTCCCAATCTTGGCATATCATATCTTTGTGGGGCTAGGCATATCTCCTACTGAAACCAGACAAGACAGCAAATTAGTGGAACAGATTCCATGATCAGGCAACAGCTTTTAGAATAGCCCCTGTTCCATTTGTTCAGGACCCACATGCTGACAGACACGCACATCTGATACAGAAGTGCAGGGGGTCTAGCCTATGTATTCTCTTTGGTTGGTTCAGTCTCTGAAAGCCCCAAGGATCCAGGTTAGTTGACTCTGTTGGTCTTCCTGTAGAGTTCTTATCCACTTCTGGGTCCCCAGTCCTTCTCCCAACTCTTCTATAAGAGTCTCAAGCTCTATCTAATGTTGGCTATGGGTGTCTACATCTGTCTGAGTCAGCTGCTGGGTGGAGCCTCTCAAAGGACAGCCATGCTAGTCTCCTGTCTACAAGCATAGCAGAGTATCATTAATAGTGTCAGGGATTTGTGCTTGCACATGAGATGGGTCTCTAGTTGAGCCAGTTATTGCTTGGCTGTTTCCCTCAGTGTTCGCTTCATCCCTTGTCACTGCATTTCTTGGAGACAGGGATAAATTTTGGGTCAAAAGTTGTGTGGGTGGATTGGTATCCCTATCACTCCAGGGGATCCCTGCCTGGCTACAGGAGGTGGCCTCTTCAGGTTCCATATCTCCCCTGCTGTGAGTCTCAGCTAAGGTCACCTCCATGGATTTTTGGGAACCTCCCCTATCCCAGGTCTCTGGCAGGTCCTCAAGATGCCACCTCCACCTTCCCCACCCCCACCAGCTGCAGATTTCCAATCATGCTCGTGGCCATCTGGCCATCTCTCCTGTCTCTCCTCACACCTGATCCTGAACCACCCCCCACCCCATTCCGCTCTTCATCCCCTCTCCCACCCAGTTCTATCCCTCCATCTGCCTCTCATGACTATTTTATTCCCCACTTCTAAGTGAGATTCAACCATCCTTGCTTGGGCCTTTCTTCCTGTTTAGCTTATTTGGACCTGTGCAGTATAGAGTATCCATCTTGTACTTTATGGCTAATATCCACTTATAAGTAAGTAAATATATCATGCATGTCTTTTTGGGTCTGGGTTACCTCACTCAGGATGATATTCTCAAGTTCCATCCACTTGTCTGTAAAATTCATGATGGATAGTATTCCATTGTGTAGATGTATCACATTTTCTTTATCCATTCTTCAGTTGAGGGACAGTTAGGTTGCTTCCAATTTCGGGCTATTATGAATAAAGCTACTATTAACATAGTAGAGCAAGTGTCTTTGTGGGATGGTGGAGCATCATTTGTGTATATGCCCCGGAGTGGTTTAGCTGGGTCTTGAGGTAGAACTATTCCCAATTTTCTGAGAACCCACCAAATTGATATCCAAAGTAGTTGTACAAGTTTGTACTCCCACCAGAAATGAAGAGTGTTCCTGTTGCTCACATCTTTACCAGCATGTACTATCACTTGAGTTTTTGATCTTAGCCATTCTGATGGGTGTAAAATGGAATCTCAGAATTGTTTTGATTTGCAACTCCCTGATGACCAAGGACTTTAAATATGTCTTTACATGTTTCTTGGCCATTCAAGATTCCTCTGTTGAGAATTCTCTGTTCAGCTCTATACTTCTTTTTGTTGTTGTTGTTATTGTTGGGCTATTTGGGGTTTTTGGTGTTTAACTTCTTGAATTCTTTATAAATTTTAGATATTGGGCTATTTTCACTATGTTAATCCTACCGTTCCATGAGCATGAGAGATATTCCATCTTCTGATATCTTCTTCATTTTCTTTCTTCAGCAATCTGAAGTTCTTGTCATATAGGTCTTTCACTTGCTTGTTAGAGTTACAGCAAGGTGTTTTATATTTATTCATTGTAAATGGTAGTATTTCTCTAATTTTTTCCTGACCCATTTATCATATGTATAAAGGAGAGCTGCTGATTTTTGTTTTGTTTTGTTTTTCAAGACAGGGTTTTTCTGTACAACCCTGGCTGTCCTGGACTCACTCTGTAGACCAGGCTGGCCTCAAACTCAGAAATCAGTACTGCCTCCCAAGTGCTAGGATGAAAAGCATGTGCCACCACTGCCCGGATGCTGATTTTTTTTTTAAGTTAATTTTGTATCCAGCCACTTTTCAGAAAGTATTTATCAGGTGTAGGAGTTCTCTGGTAGAATTTTTAGGGTTGTTTATGTATACTGTCATATCATCCACAAATACCGATAATTTGACTTCTTCTTTTCCAATTTGTATCCCCTTGATCTCCTTTAGTTGTCTTATTGATCTAGCAACAACTTCAATTACTATATTGAATAGATACAGTGAGAGTAGACAGTCTTATCTTGTCCCCAATTTTAATGGAATTGCTTTAAGTTTCTCTCCAATTAACTTGATGTTGAACCAACCATGCATCCCTGGGATGAAGCCTACTTGATCTTGATGGATGATGCATTTGATGTATTCCTGGATTTGATTTCAAGTATTTTATTGAGTATTTTTGCATCAGTGTTTATAAGAGAAATCAGTCTGAAATTCTCTTTCTTTGCTGAGTTTTTGTGTGATTTAGGTATCAGAGTGACTGTGGTTTCATAGAATGAGTTTGGCAGTGTTCTTTCTGTTTCTATTTTGTGGAATAGTTTGAGGAGTGTTGGTATTAGCTATTCCTTGAAGGTCTGGTAGAATTCTGCACTAAAGCCATCTGGTCCTGGACTCTTTTGGTTGGGAGACTTTTAATGACCACTTCTATTTCCTTCAGGGTTATAGGGCTGTTTAAATAATTTACCTGATCTTGATTTAACTTTCATTAAGACTTTCCAATTTTGTGGAGTATGGCTTTTGAAGTAAGACCTAATGATTCTTTGAATTTCCTCAGTGTCTGTTGTTATATCCCCCCTTTCATTTCTGATTTTGTTAATTTAGAAACTGTCTCTCTGCCTTTTAGTTAGTTAGATTGGTTTAGTTAGTAAGGGTTTGTATATCTTGTTGGTTTTCTTTAGAAAAAAACAACAACTCTTGGTTTCTTTGATCCTTTGTATTGTTCTCTTTGTTTCTAATTGATTGACTTCAGCCCTGATTTTATTTCCTGCATTCTACTCCTGTTTGGTATATTTGCTTCTTTTTTTACCTAGAGCTTTCAGGTGCACTATTAAATTGCTGGTATGAGAACTTTTAATTTTATTTATTTATTTATTTATTTTTAATGGAGACATTTAATGCTATGAACTCTTAGCAGTGCTTTCATTGTGTCTCACAGCTTGGGTGAGACCTGCTCTCATGCAGGTGCCACCTGCTGGCCTGTGTTATTACTGCCTGCATGTAATACTTACTGCGATATCTGTTGACCACTCTGCTTCCGTGGTGCCCTCTGTCGGTCACAGTGGTGAGTGGATGCTGGGCGGGCATGTGGTCTCTGTCACAGGACAGCAACAGCTCTCACAGGCAAATGATGGATATTCTTTGGAGCATCTCTTCAGTAAATGCTGCTTCATGATGCGATTACTATGCAGTTCTGTTCCCCAACGCTGCTACATGGTCAGGGCTGCCCCCCAGGGACCATTGAGCATCCAAGTTTCCAAGTGATCCTCGCTAATCTGTCCTTTGTCAGTTTTGCTTCTTGCCACAGCCCACTCATCCTAACTGACTACCTCCCTGTACTTCTTCAGCCACACCCATCCATCCCTGCATTTTGACATGTCATCCTTCTTGTGAAATGGTCCCCAGTGTTTAAAATGCTACTCCAGTGTCATCTCCTGTAGGAATCTGAACCCACTCAATTCTCCTTCCTGTCACTGATTTATAATTAATATCTCCAACCCATGTCCTTGGCAGCTCTGATATGTTCCCGGCACATCCTGTCCTCTTACGCTGCAGCAGTTCTGCTTCCTATCTCTCCTACTTGTCCCCAGTCGGTGGTTCTTGCTGGGGATTAGGGTAGAATGTGTAACAGCAATGGCATGACTTGATTTATCAATAGGATAGGATCTGATGTTTCCAGTACAGAGTTGGGAACTGTGACAATTTTTAATCACTCAATTTTTTTTTTAATTGCAAAATGTTCAAAAAAGGTAGTTCCATTGGGGAGGGCTGAAAAAGAGTTGTAAAGTTTCTCAAAGTCATTCTCTTGTGATTTGATGGTGTGAGCAACTTGATATGTGAGTTTCTTTAACTTCCACAATGGAACTGATACATTTTGGGGTGTGTGTGTGTGTGTGTGTGTGTGTGTGTGTGTGTGTGGTTGTTGTTGTTTTTAAAGTGGGCAATAAAATAAGATTGATTTTATGTACAAGTAGAAAAGTCTTGGTGAGAACCAAGAATTCTTTTCTCTCTGGAGGACTAATGCTATGCTCAATCTCCTGGGAAGGTAAGCCCAGTTACAAAATATGTCAGAGCTGTTCCCCAGGGAGGGGTACCTACTGAGGTCATTGGGAAGCAAGCATTGAGATTGACAGCTAGGGACCCTTAAGAACACAGTGTGTGGGAAAGGTCCCAGGAGACCGCATTCTACTGTAAATTAAGGAGACTAGCAAAGGTAAAGCAGTTTTCCCTATGTCCTCCTGTAGAAAGGGATGCCAACATAGAACAAATGCAAAATGGTTGGTTTGTCATTTCTGCAACAGGCAGTGGCTTTTAAAGTTTTGTATCGCAAGAAAGCCGTTCTTCATTTCCTCAGGTGAACAGGCTGGTTCACCTGAGAAGTACACTTTTTAGACCCCTGTAGCATATCCCAACAGATTACATACATGCACATGCATGTACACACACACACACACACACACACACACACACACACACACACACACACACTTCTACACTCAATTTGTTCAGGATACCAAGTCTTGTCTCATTCATGAATTGTCTGGGACTTGAGACCATTCCATTTTTCAATGTGGCTCAGTTGTTTAACTGCCTGAGGCTTCAAACTCTCAGAGTGGTGAGACAAGGAGACACCAGACACCAGCTAGGGAAGGGAAGGCCTACGGACTACTCCTTATCTAGACTCTGGTGAACTTTAGAAAGTACACCCCATACTGAAAATGGACCACCACAACCTATTTCTTACAGTGGGAGCCCTGCAGTGGAGACTGTGGGAACCGAGCTCAGATCCTTCCTGTTCTTTTGAGAGAAGGGATAGTGTAACCACTGGACCTCAAGGGAGCCTTGAAGTCCCGATGCTATGGTTCTGACCCAACAGTTCTATGTAGAAGAGCCAGGAAACCATGTCCTGCTAATCCTCTGGATAACTCCAGCGGGGGCAGCCCCCGGCTCATCTTGGGTGGCAATAAGCTGGGAGATGATCTCCTGCCCTGGGTAAATCTACCTTGAGGCAAATCTACCTCACTTTTGGCACATGCATCTCATCCTTAATGGAGGCTCAGGTGACCTCTAAAATTGATGGGGTTGGCTGTCTGCCTTCCTTTAGACCTCTTCTGACTCCCCAGTCCTGCTGTACTTGCTGTTGCTGGATTACTGCCTGAATGCTGCTTTCAGTGCTGTGAATAGGGGCATTGTCTCAGACTGAAAGTGGATACATGAAAGTTTGTTCAGAGCTCTGGGATCCCCAGAACAAAGGGCAGCTGTGAGAATCCCTCTGATAGATGCACTTCAGCTCCAAGGAGAACAAGTCTTCTCCTCTGCAGCTTAGACACCTCTTGGAAAGCTAGCTGGTGACAACATTGTCACTTAAGCCCAAATGACCAAGGCTTACCCAACATCTAAATCTGAGCAGCACTTGATTCTTTCTGGCCTTTCTTCTTTACTTCAGAACTCATTTGTTCCAGCTTTTTTTTACAATTCCCACAGGAGTCTGCGGTGCATAGCTAAAGAGATAAATTTCATGAGAGATTTATAACATCAGAAATTATCAAGGCTTTACTCTAGAATAATCGGTTCTTCTAAGTCAGGATTTCTTTTCTTTGGCCAGAGAGTGCGGTTTGGAAATTAAACAATGAATGAGTTCCCTGAGAGTTCAGTCAGCCTTATGAAATACAGATGAATAGCTGAGGCACAGCCAGCATGCCAAGGGCACTGGGTGCTTTAACAAGCATCCACACACAGACGCACATTTGCCTTAGTATTTTATTGCAACAAATAAATTTGCAGAGAGTCAGTAGGTCACATGCATTGGTTAATATCACTACTGACTTACATATTAATAGAAAATACATTCCAATATAAAATGAGAGTTATTTTAAAGAGCATCTAAATCCATATCATATAAGTTCGGAGTAGTGCTAATTAAGTTCAGTCTCTGATTGCTGGGACTACATCTTACTACAATTTGCCATAGATTTTCTGGCTGAACTTTTGCATAATTGCTTATTGATTTCCATTAACGAAACCCAGGAAATGGAAAAAATGGAAATTTAAAGCATATCATTAAGCTTGATAGCCTGCAGTTTAACCTCGTCTGGTCAACCATTTCCCACCATACTATCAGGACTGATGGATGACTGAGAAGTGGGATAAAGACTTATGTGACTACTTAGATAGGCAGCCATGTGAGCCATAGAGGAAAGCTAGATCTGGGGCCTCAAAGGAGCTTCTACGGGTCTTAGGTGACCTATAGAGGCCTCTTCATTCTTCAAACTATGATGTTCTAGACAGCTTCAACTGCCAATTTGACACAGTCTCCAGTCACTCAAGATGAGCCTCTCAATTGAGAGATTGCCCAGACTAACTAGTGGACATGTCTGTGGGAGTGGACTTGATTGTTAATTGATATAGTAAGGTCTATCCCACTGTGGGCAGTATTATTCCTTAGGTTAGTGGCCCTAAGTCATACAAGAAAGCATGTGTCTGATATTAAACCAGCTAGCAGCATGCCTCCATGGTCTTTGCTTCAAGATTCTGCTTGAGTTCCTGTCCCAACTTCCCTCAGTGATGGACTGTAATCTGGAAGTGTAAACTAAATAAACTCTTTCATCCCTGAGTTGCTTTTGGTTGGGGTGTTTTATTACAGCAACAGAAGGAAATCAGAACACATATCTATGTGTATTTAACCTTTATCGTAGTCTCAATCGACTTCGCTGCTGTTCAGCAACTGCTGCTGGGAATGCTCAAGTTGGGAGTGGAAATGAGGGTCTGGGAAGCCCTTTAAGGAAAAAGAGGCAGGTTCAACCCCTGGGAAGTGCAGTACACACCCCTGCTCTCAAGGTCACCATCCAGGCTCTGGCTACCTTACAGGGTTCCGTTCAGACACCATAGTTGTCTGTGTCCTGCCCCTCAGATTTTGCATGCCCTCCAGTTAACTAAACTACAGCTGCCAGCCTGGTTTCTGGTTCTCTTTCTGCTCCCCTGCATGAAAAGCCCAATCAACGCAGGGGAGCATGACTTCTGTATAGATACTACCTTTAGCCAGTCACTCTTGGGAACCAGGACATAAATGCTTCAGCTTCTTCCCTCATTCTGGTGGGATTGTTCTGAGATGTAGTCTCCTTCCCCGAGCACCCACCCTCCACGGGGACTCCCCCAGTCATCATCCTTTGCTTCCTCCTATCTACACCGACACTTCCCAAACACCTTTGGTGCTTGAGAGAAGCAGGAGTAAGGACCAGCTGACAAAAGGTCCCAAATTGCTGTGCAAGGGAACAAGCTGGGGTAGGTTCTCTCTGACTGAAGGTGCATGCGAAAATGACAAGGAAAGGCATAACTATCCCTCTCGGTCACCGATTCATTGATGTCAGCTCTGCGTACAGCTTAGAAGCTTTGCTGCGCATTTCAGGGTAAGGGTTAAATAAAATTTCATGTTCTTATGACACCCTAGAGGAGACAGGAAAGTACTTTGAAGGCTGAGCATGCCACACACAATGGTAGATCCCATGGGAAGATGAATGCAATGGAAAAGATTTAACAAAGACTGTTAAAGATTTGAAGTCTAAACCAAAGGAAAAGTTGAATAAATTATGAGTTGACAAACAAGAATTTAACACTGAAAAATTTCAGCAGTTGTGAGCTGGTACTGCCATCTTCGATCCAACTCTAAGAATGGAAAACGCGTCAAAATTATGAACTGACTCCCAATTTTTTTTCCCGATTATTAAACCAGATGCAATGGTACACACCTATAATTTAACATCTGGGAGGCTGAGGCAGGAGAATCTTGGTGAGTGATGACAGCTGGGCTACTTCTCTGTTGCTATGATAACAAGGGCAATCACACAAAAAACTTAAGAAAGGAAAGATTGGTTTTGGCTCATAGTTTAGGGGTGTAGTCCTTCACTGAAGAGAAACTACAATGACAGGAGCTTGGAGCAACTGGCCATGGTGCATCCCCAGTCAGGAAGCAAAAGGTGGTGAATTTTTGTGCTCAGCTTACCTTCTTCTTTTTATACAATCCAGGATCTGAGCCCAGGGAATGTTCTCATCCACACTGGACACCTCCCCTTTTCAGTTAACCTAATCAAAATGATTGATGTCCCATAGGTGTGTCCAGAGGTCCACCTCCCAAGTGAGTCTGGATCTCGTCAGGTGACAGTTAAGAGTCACTGAGCAGTGAGCATGGTGCCTGGGAGACACATCTGTATATGCTGTGAGGGCCTGTCCACAAAGCTTTAACTAAGGGTGAAGACTCATACTGAATGTAATGGCACCACTTGGGATCACAAACTGCATAAAGATTCCACTACCTTCATCCTGGGCTACCCAGACTCTTACTGTGTCTTCATTAGGATTTTACTGCTGTGAACAGACACCATGACCAAGGCAAGTCTTATAAAGAACAACCTTTAATTGGGGCTGGCTTACAGGTTCAGAGATTCAATCCATTATCATCAAGGTGAGAACATGGCAGCATCCAGGCAGGCATGGTGCAGGAGGAGCTGAGAGTTCTACATCTTCATCTGAAGGATGCTAACAGAATGCTGACTTCTAGGGAGCTAGGATGAGGGTCTTATAGCCCATACCCACAAGGCCACACCTATTCCAACAAGGCCACACCTTCTAATCGTGCCACTCCTTGGGCAGAGCATATACAAACCATCACATACCGCCAGAAATAGATTGTTGCTCTTCTTAAATTAAGCAGTCTCAGGTATTCCATGTTGCTACACAAAAGATACGATGTTATATCTTTCCTTGTGCTGACTAAATCCTTGGCAAGAGCAACTTGAGGGAAGAAGAGTTTATTGGCTCATAGTTTTAGGGAACCATGATGACAAAAGTAAGAGGCACCTGGTCATGTTGCATCCTCAAAGGGCAGAGAGATGAAAGCTGGGGCTCATGCCACTTTCTCTTTCCAAATTCAGCCCTGGATCCCAGCCCATGGAATGGAGCTGCCTATGGTTAGAGTGACTCTTCTATCCACAGTTAAATCTTCTGGAGATACTGCCATAGACTTGTCCAGAGATGTAGCCACCATGGTGATTCTAAATCCAGTCAAACTGGCAATGAAAATTAGCCGCCATACATATATAGACAGTATGTGAACTGTGTTAGTCACCATACATACTTAGACAGTATTCGAATTGTATGTAAATAAACATGATAAAATAAACGTGACTGAGTTGGATAGATGGTTCAATTGGTGAAGCACCTGCTGTGCTCTCATGAGGATTAGAATTTGCATGTGATGGGCGAGGAGACCCACTTTGTAACCCTAGTGACTGAAAAGAGAGAGAGGAGGCTCCCCCCGCCCCCAGCAAGCAGGATAGCTAGACTAGCCAAATGGGATAGCTGTAGGTTCAAGTGAGACCCTGCCTCAATATATGTGGTGGAGAGAGATTGAGAGATTGAGGAAAGCACTGGACACCAACTTTGAGCTAACCACACATGTGTACCCACACACGTGTGAACATGGACACCATATAAACGCACACTTATATAACAATTAAAATAGCATTGCCTGGAAACACTTATCTTAGTGTTTAGGATTAAGTGTTTAGGATCTTAGTTAGGATTTCTATTGCTGTGACAAAACATCACGACAGAAAAGTAAATTGGAACAAAAAGGTTTCTTTGATTTATACTTCCACATTGCTGTTCATCATGGAAGGAAGTCAAGACAGGAACTCAAACAGGGGAGGAAACTGGAGGCAGAAGCTAAAGCAAAGGCCCTGTGGGGGGGGGGGGGTACCACTTACTGTCTTGCTCCGCATGGCTTGCTCAGCTTGCTTTCTTATAGAGCCTAGGACCACCAGCCCAGGGATGGCACCACCCACTGTGGGCTGGACCCTCCCCCCTTGATCACTAATTAAGAAAATAAAATGCCTTTCAGCTGGATCACATGGAGACATTTTCTCGGTTCAGGTTGACATAAAACTATCTAGCACAATGCTAATGTGTTAAATTTATCTAGCACTGCATTTATTGCTAATTATGGGAGCCAATTACCTGAGGGAATCTACATCAAACATTCCGCGTGCAAAAATGAATAGGAACCCACTCACTAAGGTATATTAACTTGCTAAGGTTACATTTCCACAGGCTGTTCAATGATCACAGACTTCCTCTGTCACCCTCATCCTCAAAGCAGTGTGCCCACAGCTGAGTTTCACCCTGACACTGCCCTGTAGGCTGTTAGCCTGGGTTAGCTTTCAGTCAGAAGCTCCAGACTTTCTGTGTCAGAAGAACTTGGCCTTCCTATGGGCACAGAACAGTAATCAGATGCCTGCTGCGACCGCCTCTCATTCCAAAATCTATTAGAGTAGAATTTACATTTTGTTTTCATCTCTTCCCCCTCTTGGACTAGATGCAAAATGGAAAATGATTGGAAAACAGCCCTTGAGAGCAGAGCAGCAGGAAGCCTCCTCAGTGTGGCTGTGATTTGCCTGGTGCACAGGGGTGGGCGCACTTCATTGTCTCTTGGAAATGGCCATTTTCATTCAGTGTAGTGGCTATTCCTGGTTGTCAACTTGACTACGTCTGAAATGAATTGCAATCCAGAATTAGAAGGCTCACCTGTGGCCCTAATCTGGAGGCTGAGAGATACAAGTTTCTGACCTGAATCTTGGCATGGAGACCTTGAGGAATAGTGGCTACGAATCCCATAGGATTAACATAGAAAGCTCTGAGTTCAAGGTCATACAGGGTTAAAGGTGTGGTGGCACACACCTTTAACCTGGGCCACACTTTTTGCTGGAGACCTATATAAGGACATTGGAAGAAGGAAGGTGCTCTCTGCTTCGCCTGCTTGCCTTGTGAGACTGAGCAATTGCTGGATCCCTGGACTTCCATTCACAGCTGCCGTGACTGTTGTTGGGAGTTGATTGTTGGGAGTTGGACTACAAACTGTAAGTCATCAATAAATCCCTTTACTACATAGAGACTACCATAAGTTCTGTGACTCTAAAAAACCCTAACTAAGACAAATTGGTACCAGGAGTGGGGTATTCCTGTGACAACCTGACCATGTTTTGGAGAGGACTGTGGAAGGACTTTAGAACTTTGAGCTAAAAAAGCCACTGTTAAGAACTCTGTGGAATGTCTGTGGGAGCTTGGAAGATCTTGTTGAGAACAGTACAGAGATGGAGGCCTGGCTTGTGAAATTTCAGAGGAAAGATTAAAGACTCTTATCAGGGCCATATTGTTTTGATTGTAAAGATTCTGTGGTTCTGGTTAGCTGGGGCTGAAATATCAGCTGTGATTAACAAGATACCAGAACTACTAAAATAAAAACTTTGCATTGCTGGGACTATTGATGCTGGTTAGCTGGAGCTAAGAAATTAGCGGTGATTAAGAAGAGACCAGC
>JADRCD010238989.1:0-38084 GCA_019843815.1 Montemys delectorum
AAACCAGAGGTCAGAGTGCTTGAACTGGTTCTGAAGCATCAGTGTCCTGCCTTGAGTGCCGGCCCTGACTTCCCTCAATGATGGACTGTGTCCTGGAAGTGTAAGATGTAATAAAACCTTTCTATTCATAAATTGCTTTGGTCATGGTGTTTGTCACAGAAACAGAAAGAAAACTAGCACACTCAGTACGGTCACAACCCTGGGTACCATCCGCAATTTCCAAAATAACGATAGTGATAATGGCTGGCGATGCAGGTCAGTGGCAAAGCCTTTGCCTAGCAAAGTCCTGGGTACCACTTTCACCATTACAGAACGATAGTGATGATGGTGGCTGGGAATATTACTCAGTAGTAGTGTTTCCCTAGCATATGAAAAGTCCACATTACAAGATAGTGATTATGACTGGGACGTATCTCTGGGTCACACTACTTCCAGAGCACGTGCGAGGTCTTGGGTTTTATTCCCAGAACCAAAAGAAAAAAGAAAACTCCTCTATCCTTCTAACATACCCTCCCCAAAAGATGCGGGAGGGGAGCGGGTTCCCACACCAGCAGGGTCCCTCCCCTGCCGCCCTACCTCCAGGTACTTCCGGCCCGTGCACCCCGCCCACCCGTCCTGCTCGCGGGTCCGGAGGTCTAGCTGCCAGCGCCTCACGATCCCCAGATTATCCCGGTTTCCCCTGATCGTATTGCTTACACTTCCATGTTGCCTTCTGCCTTGGGGTACGCAACCGCAAGAAGAGAAGCACCTCACGTTGCGCCGGCGCTGCTCTGCTCACCGGTTCCGTGTGTATGCCGCAAGGCACTCTGGGCCCGCCGTGATGCATGCCGGGATCGCTGCAGGGCACGCCCGGGTCCTCCTTAATTCTAAGCGTCCCTACCCAGGTCTAATCTCATACTATCAGGCGATTTCATAGTGCAGGTTTTGTTAAGGTTTGCCTTGGCCGCGTTAAAGTCCCTAAACTGGGCATGCTGGCTTCATACCTGCAATCCCGGCACTCGAGAGGCTGAGGCAGGAGGATTGTTATGAGTTTCTGACCAGCCTGAGCTACATAAATGACTTTCAAGCCATCGTGGGCTTTTTGAGACCTTGTGTTTTTGTTTTTGTTTAAAAAAACAAACAAACAAAAGCGGAAGCCAGGCATGGTAGCACAAGCCTCTAATTCCAACAAAGGGGAAAAAAGGAGGCAGAGAAACCCAGTCTCAAAAGACAGAGCTGGAGAGATGGTTTACGCACTTAGGAGACTGAGGCAGGTGGAATGCCTTGAGTTTGAAGACGGCTTGGGCAACATGGTGAGTTCTAGTCAACTTAGGCTACGTAGAGATCCTTTTTCCCATACAACCGTTAAAAAAAATTGGAGGGGGGAGACATTTTCCTTCCGTAGCCTTTCAAACTCAGAGATCTGCCTGCTTCTGCCTCCCAGTGCTGAGATTAAAGTGTGAGCCACCACTGCTCAGCCATGTTAAAATGGTTTACAGGTGATTGTGTCTGAGCAGTTTATAAGAAGTGGAGGGTGACTGGCTGGTATGGTGGCACATGCCTGTCATCCCTCCACTTTTGGAGAGGGAGGCAAGAAAATCAGTTTTTCATAGTCATCTTCAGCTACATGGGGAGTTTGAGACCACCATAGGCTACATGTCTCATAAAAACCAACCTCTCTCTGTGTGTGTGTGTGTGTGTGTGTGTGTGTGTTCAACAGGTACATCCAAGAGTGATGGTACATGTCTATAATTACAGTACAGGAAGCCAAGGCAGAAAAATGAGTTCAAACAGGCCAGCCTGGGGCACTTAGTAAGACCCTATTTGAAAATAATAAGAAAAAGTTAAAACAAAATTAAAAATCATCAAGTAAATAAAATGTCATCCTGAGGCCAGCTAACATGAGACTGAAGGGTGTCCTGTACCTGTATTGGGCAGAATGGGTCCCACAATGATGTTCATGGTGTTAGTCATTCAACAGTCTTACAGTGATTGCCCACTGGGCGCTGGCAATTCAGATATGAATAATACACACTCTCCAAGCTAGCTGACAGCCCACTTGGGGGAACCAGTTCAGGGCATAAATAACTATGACACACTGTGTTTAGACTCCAGCAAAGTCAGGGGAATGACTAACAAGGACAAAGAGGCATCCCAAAGCCAGGTGTGTTTGAAGTTCGTGGAAAGAGGACTGTTCGAAACCAAGGCTTCAGAGAGAGACTGGTGGAAGACAGGCTAGTGCCTCGGAGAGCCCTGCCATAAACTGCTTCAGAGATGAGTGCAAGTAGGGGAGCTGGCTGGCACCCTTGTTCAAATGGAATCCTGCGCAGTGAGCTCAACCTGGTTGATACATCAGTGTCTTGAGGTACCTGGCTTTTTTTGAGTTTGTTTGTTTTGAGTCAAGGTCTAAGAAGCCCGGGCTGGCCTCAGACTGGCTATATAGCCAGGGATTCCCTTGAGCTCTCTATCCTCCTATGTCTACCTCTCAAGCAGTGCTGGGGATGCTTAGGAAAGCACTTCCACGGTGAGCTGCATCCCCAGCATTTCCTTGTCCTTTTGTTTTCATTCGAGGGACAGGAAAGGCAGGTGATTGTCATGTGAGGCTGGGTGGCAACCCTGTTAGCCGGTTGTTCATTAACTCGATTCTCTCGGGTAACTAGCATCTGACTAGTGAGATCTTGGAGAGCTTTCCCTGGGCAGACGTTCTGTTTTTCCTGAGATGCTAGTCTGCACACTTCCTGTCTCTAGGCGTCTTTAGGCAAATCACTCCTTCTCTCACAGACTCTCCTTGCCTCACCTGGAGGAGCTTGGCGATTATCAGGACTGCCTTCTAGATGTGCTTGTGAGAATTTAAAAAGATTATCCACATAAAATATTTAACACAGTGCCTACAGTATGTTACGACTCAAGATATTGCCAGGTGTCATGGCACACATATGTCACTCCAGCCCTTGGAAAGCTGAGGCAAGAGAATGTCAAATTTCTAGCCAGCCTGAACAACATAATAAATTCAAGTCTAGCTACATAGAGAGTTCTTGCCTCAACACACACAACAGAGCAAATAAAGGAAATATTCATGACTACTGATACTGAAAGACCCCCAGAGGTGGGGAGACCCTCACTCAAGTCTCGGGACAACACGACCACCCAATAACTCACGAGAGACCGATCTTGCTGCAATCACACGAGGTTTATTCAGGCTAGATCTGGGGTCGAACTCGAGCACAAGGAACAAGGGGTATTTAAAGGGAAAAGACACAAACTAGGGGGAGTGAGGGGGAATTCCAACTCAAGGTATTCAGTCAGTTAGGGAGGGGAACATATTCATTGTAGGAATGTAATCTTCATCTTCCCGTTGGCAGGGTGGAGAGCCTCGAGAACCAGTTGACCTTCATTCCTAGTTCCACCCTCAGCCCTCATTGTAGTTCAGCCAGGAGGAGCTGGTCTCAGGAACCAGAGCCCTGAGGCTCTGAGTTAAGCCAAGTTCCTGGAACCAGAGCTCTGAACTGGCTGACCTGCATTCTTAGTTCTGCTCAGTCTGCTAGGGGTCATAAAAAACTTATTTTCATATCTTTCATATTTTTCAATACTTTTTTATTCCATTCATATAGAGGTGATGCCTCACTGGACAGTGGTGGTGCACGCCTTTAATCCCAGCACTTGGAAGGCAGAGGCAGGCAGATTTCTGAGTTCGAGGCCAGTCTGGTCTACAGACTGAGTTCCAGGATGGCCAGGACTATACGGAGAAACCCTGTCTCAAAAAACTAAAAGAGAGAAAGTAGGGAGGAAAGAAAGAGAGAGAGAGGGAGGAAGTATACCTCTAGTTAACTCCCCTAAATAGGAGGGAGGGAGTATGCCTCTAGTTAATGCTCCTAAATATTTTTTCATTTGTTTATTTGACACAGGATCTCATATAGCCTAGTCCCACCTTGAACTCACCTATGCAAGTGAGGATAGACCAGGAACTCCTAACGGTGCTTCCACCTCCTGAGGGCTGGGATTCCAGGCATGAGCCACTATGCTAGCTTTAAGCAATATTAAGATTCAAACCCTGGCTGGGCAGTGGTGGTGCATGCCTTTAATCCCATCACTTGGGAGGCAGAGGCAGGCAGATTCCTGAGTTCAAGGCCAGCCTGGTCTACAGAGTGAGTTCCAAGATAGCCAAGGTTACACAGAGAAACCCTGTCTCAAAAAACCAAACCAAACAAAAAACAAAAACCAAAAAACCGAACCAAACCAAACCAAAAAACATCCATAGTCCATAAAGGGCTGTAGGCATGGTTCTGTGGCTAAGAGGATGTGTTGCTCTTGCAGAGAATCCAGTTTCAGTTTCCAGCTCGCATACAGAGGTTCACTGTCATCTGTAACTCCAGTTCCATGGATGCTGACATGCTCCTCTGACTGCCATTGGCACCAGAATACATACATGCATCCTCCATGGTAGACACCCATACCTGGTCTCCACAGTGGTTACTGCCCTCTCTTCCAGCCCTGTTCCTGTGCTGATGCAGGTAAGCCCAGACCTCCTGCGTTGAGAATGAACAGTGATAGACTGAAGGAAGCTGAGTATTAACCCTCAATTGACCCTTAGAATATCTTTCTAGATTCTTTAGAGAATACCAACTGGGCTACATCCCAACTTTTGGGAGGGTTTTTTTTTTTTTTTTTGATTTTTCGAGACAGGGTTTCTCTGTGTAGCCCTGGCTGTCCTGGAACTCACTCTGTAGACCAGGCTGGTCTCGAATTCAGAAATCTGTCTGCCTCTGCCTCCCAAGTGCTGGGATTAAAGGTGTGCGCCACCACCGCCCGGCAGGGGGGTTTTTTGTTTGCTTTTGGGTGTTTTTGGTCCTTTTTCTTTGTACATTTATTTATGTAGCATGTGTGCATGTGTATGTGTCCTGTGTATGCATAGAGTTTAGAGGACAATTTGGTGAAGTCATTCTCTCTTTCCACCATGTGGGTCCTGGGATCAAACTCAGACTGTAAGATTTGACAATAAGCACCTCTGCCCGTTGAGGCGTCTCACTGGATCCCTCTTTTCTTTAAAGAGTCATTTTTTTCAGGGTGGGGGAGGGGAGTGTGTGCATCACTTGCCACAGAACATGTGTAGAGGTTGGAGAACAACCCTTTGGACTCCATTCTTGCCTTTCCACTTATTGAGGCAGGGCTTCTCTTGTATTTGCCACTGCTCCCAGTTCCAAACTAGCTGCCCGGCCTCCCCCCACCCCCCAACTCCCCAACATTCCTCCAGTCTTCTTGCCCATCTTGAGTAGAAATACTGAGACTACAGATGAGCCCCACAGCTGACCTTCTATATTTCCAGGCATCGAACTCAGGTTGCCAACCTTTCAAGGCTAGCTCTTTTTTTGCTGAGCCATTTCTCTAGGCCCTGTATTCAAACTCTTGACATTACTACCACAGGGTCCTGACTGCTGAGATCACAGATAGGTGCTATCACAGGTAACTTAGCATTTAGCAGTTATCTTTCCACAGCCTGACCATAACCCTATCTCCTAACCTTGAGCTGGCTTATGCAGCTCAGGATGACCTAGAACTTCTGATCCTCCTACCTTAATCTTCCAAAAGCTGAGACTACTGGCATATACCACCATGCTTTGTTAGTAGTCTCTATTGGCCTGGAACCTGCAGCAAACCTTTTGTCTCAGCCCTCCAGAGTACTGGAATGACTAGCATACAAAACCATACCTGATTTGGCATGTAGCCCTACCTCTGCCCACTATTTTGAGACAAGGTCTCACTCCCAAGTCCCTGTTGGCCTGGAACTCACTGTGTAGACCAGACTGTCCTTGAACTGGCAGACCCCTTGTCTCTGCCTCCCAAGTGCTGAGATTGTTTTGAAACAGGTTCATCTGCAACCCAGGTCTGGAACTTCCAGCAATATTCCTGCCTCAGCCTCCCGGGTGCTGCCGGGATGACAAGCCCCTCATCTGTATTCACCTCAGCCAAGGTTTTATGTGCTTGGACCTCGGTACAGCTAGTGCTGACTCCCTGAAAACCACTTCTTCCTGCTGCTTGTAGCTTAGCCAGCGTTGGTCCCGCCCATGAGCGTGATTGATGAGTCACACCCACCTCTCCCAATTGGCTCTACTCTTCCGCGAGGCGGGGACAAGACAGAGGGGCTGCAGACGCCATCCGGACCAGAAAAAGCCAGTAGAGACCAGAAGGTAACCTGGTCCCTGAGAGTCTGGTCCACTAGTTCCAGGGGACGTGGGGCAGAGAGAACAAACAAGAGGGAACGCGAAGTCTGTGGCGCGCTTGCTGAGTGCTGCCCACGTCCCGCAAGCCGAGCAGGTGTCCCAACTCTGTCCCCTACCTCGTAGACCTCCCGAGCCGAGTTGGTCAGTGTGGTCTTGTCTTCCAGATTCGTTGGACAGAAGCTCCAGGAGGAGGAGGAACCGCCCAACATGGCATCAGAGGTGTGTAGGACTGAGGGGACCTTGCAAAGAGGGGGGGAGGAACCGGTCGGGTTGAACCGCGTACGGGGCCATCTCCTGCCACACAGACCTGCAATGATCCTGAAATTCCCGACCACACTTCCAAAGACTAGCTTTAGGTAGACTCTGGGATGTCCGCGTCGTTATCTGCCCATCGAGCGCCGCCAAGTGGCTTATGAAATGATCTCACTATTGGCCACTATGTCGGGCTGTTTTCCCTTTTTTTTTTTTTTTTTTTTTTTTTTTTTTTTTTTTTTTTTGGTTTGTTTTTCGAGACAGGGTTTCTCTGTGTAGCCCTGGCTGTCCTGGAAGTCACTCTGTAGACCAGGCTGGCCTCGAACTCAGAAATCCTGCCTCTGCCTCTGCCTCCCTCTTGTTTGTTTGAGACAGGGTTTCCATGTGTAATCCTGGAACTCGCTCTGTAGATCAGGCTGGCCTCGACCTCAGAGATCCACCTGCCTCCCAGAGTGCTGGACTTAGGGGTGTGAGCCACTGAGCCCTGCGTTTTCCCTTTTTAAAAAAATATTTTAAAATTTATATTTGTATGGCTCTTTTGCCTGAATGCATAGATGTCTGTGCACCACGTGGGTGGCTGCTCCCTATGGAGATCACAAGAGGATCTAAAGGAACTGGAGTTACGGATGTTTGGGAGCCACCATGTGGATGAGGACCAAACCTTGGTCCTTTGGAAGAGAAGCCAGTGCTCTTAATGGCTGAGCCATCTCTCCGGCCCGTTTTTTCTTCCCGAGATAGCGGCTCGATTTTAGCCTAGGCTAGACTGAAATTGACCTCTACCCAGACTGGCCTTAAACTTCTGACAATTCTCCAGGGTCCACCCCTGGAGTGTTCAGATCTCGTGTGCGAGCTACCACATGAAAACTTTCCACTTATTTTTTTTTTCTTTTAGCATTTAGCATTTCTTTTTGTTTGCACATGATGTACATGTGAGCTCGAACACACGTGGAGATCAGAGGACAACTTGTGGCAGCAGGGGCCTTTACCCAGTGAGCTACCTCATCTTCCTCACACCCCGCTTTTCACCCCACATCCTCTTGTCAGGCCCCACCCTATTAGGATAACTCTCCTCCCATTTATTTGTTCCCATGTATAGGAAAAGTTGAGTCCCTAAATTGTAGTTGAGGTCTGTCGTATGGAACCAGCCAGGAGGTCGGGACCTCTCTCCGTGGCCCCAGTGACCCCCCCTAGGGTGTTGCTGTCTTCTCCTTTGGTCCAGGAATTCCTGGCTTGTCTTCCTCTTTAGTGAGAGCTGGGCTTCCGTGGGCTTGGTTGGTTTACCTGGTAAATGGAATAATGACGGCTATTGGGCTTCCCCTGTAAGGGATGGATCTCCGAGTCATTACTCTCAACTCTTAGGGAATGGTGGCTGTAGGGAAGCGGATGTATATGCAGTCCCTTCTGGTCTTCATTAGCTGGCAGCTCACCTCCTTCCTCGTAGCTCATCATTCTGATTAAAGATTTAACATCATTTGAGTTACGACGGACGGCCTGATCTTCTTAGCTGCTGGGTCATGTGGAAGGTAGGAACAAGGGCTGAACTTTGGAACCAAACAGATGTGATTTGTACACCAGGGGTCAGCCTTGACCTCTTAGTCCCTTTGTGAAGTAGGGGTGTTAGTGTCCACTTCATAAAAGGATGTAATTGTAGTACCACCTGCAGCGGCCCATGCCACTAAACCCAGCACTTGGGAGGCAAGAGGCAGGAGGAGCTCCATGAGTTCAAGTCCAGCCTGGTCTACAGAATGAGTTCCAGGACAGCCAGGGCTACACAGAGAACCCCTGTCTTGAAAAACAAACAAAGAGGCAGAGGCAGGCGGATTTCTGAGTTCGAGGCCAGCCTGGTCTACAGAGTGAGTTCCAGGACAGCCAGGGCTACACAGAGAAACCCTGTCTCAAAAAACCAAAAAGAAAAAAGAAAAACAAACAAAGAAAAAAAACCCAAATTATTAATGTCTACCTCCCTAATGCTGGTATTACGTGTGAGTGCCACTACACCCAGCTAACTAACTATTCTGATGCTTCTCTTGTGCATCTACATTGAATATTACTCATTCTACTGGGCCCCTTTCCCCTTCTCCCAGGCTTCTAGCCTGCAGCGAGACCCTCTCCATTTGCCTTGGTCCTTGCCCACTGACCAGTTGGAGACACCTCACTCCGACCTCCCAAGATCCTTTCAAAAGTTTTCCAGAGCTAAGCGTGGTGGCTCACACTTGTCCCCAGCCATCATAGGTCAGCCTGAACCTATCTCCACAAGCCAAAACACATGGCTGGGGTTGTAGCTCAGTGGTAAGACACCAGCTTAGAATCCCCCACTAAAGGGACTGGGATAGGCCTCAGTGGTCGAGCACCAGTGTTTCACAAAACAAGGCCCTAGGGTAAATTCCAAATAATATGAGCGGGTAGGGTCAAGGGGAGTGTGTGTCTGGAAGCCTGCTAATGGAATTGGAGCTCAGAGTTCTGCTCCTGGAACTCAGTGGTCTGGGCTGCAGATGACCTCAGCTTGCCTTAAGCCATTCTGTGGGTTGATACTAATTGTTCTGGCAGCTGTCCTGCTTATTAAGGAGTTATTAGCAACAAACCAGGCACAGAGGCCGAAAATCTGGAAAGGAAGGCGGTGACAGGATCCTTCCTGGGCCTTTCCCTGCCTGCAGGCTCCAGGCTTGCTCCCCATTCTGAGTGTCTGGCCCTGGTCCCCAGGCCCCAGGGGCCCAGGGGGGAAGGGCATTGAAGGAGATCCTTCAAAGGTCAGGTGTAGAACCTCTCATCGAGCTGGGGGTGATGCTGGAGGCTGCCTCTGTGGTTCAGAGTCCTCCTGACTGTTAAGCACTGAGGGGGGTGGGCTCATAGCCAGAAGCCAGAGCAAAGCACATGCTCCCTTGATACCCTTCAGGGCTTGGGAGGCACTGTTGGTAAACTGCTTGCTTTTGCAAGGGTAAGGGACCAGAATTTGGGTCTCAGAGCTGAAGAAGTTGAAGCTGTTGACCAGCCGGCGCAGCTGAATTGATGAATTCAGGATCGGTGAGCAATGGTATCTCTAAGAACAGGGTGGTACACTGTAATCCCAGCACTTGGGCGGGGGTGGGGAGGTGGGGGGGGGAGAAGGTGGCTATCTCTGTGAATTCCAGACCAGCTTGATTTATGTAGTGAGTTCTAAGCTAGCCAAGGATACAGTGTGATGGTTTGAATTAACTAAGACACCCTGTCTCAAAAATAATATTAGTAATAAATAATACGGTAGAGTACAATTAAGGGAGATACCCCTGACGCCAGCATTCTTGTGCATGTATGCACACACACACACACACACACACACATACACCATACACACACACATACACACACACACACACACATACACACACATACACACACACATACACACACACACACATACACACACATACACACATACACACACACACAAAGCAGAGAAAACAGAGCACGCACCCTAACCCTGAACACCCGTCAGTCTTCCTTCAGTTTGTATTCGCTTTGCAAATGATATCAAACTAAGTGCTTATAACATGGTTCTCAATCTGTGGGTTATGACCCCTTTGAGAGCGCAACTTTTCTCTCTGTTTTTATTTTATTTATTTATTTATTTATTTTTTTGGTTTTTCGAGACAAGGTTTCTCTCTGTAGCCCTGGCTGTCCTGGAACTCACTCTGTAGACCAGGCTGGCCTCAAACTCAGAAATCCACCTGCCTCTGCCTCTCAAGTGCTGGGATTAAAGACGTGCGCCACCACCGCCCGGCATAACAAGCCTATCTTGTGGGTATAAACCTTGCTTTGTAAAGAGACAAAACTGAGACTTCAAGGAGTTATGTGGTATACCCAAGGGGCAGAAACCTTTTGTCCCCTGTAGCTTTTGTAGACACACACACACACACACACACACACACACACACACATGCACATATGCTGCCAGCAATTAACACTCCATGTCCCTCACCAGTGTTCCTAACCACGATTTTCTAGCTGTTTGCTGTATCTTCTGCACCTCTTCCTACCACCTGTCCAGATCCTGGCCTGTGTCCTTCTCTTTCCAAACAGATGCCTCTCCGATCTATCCTGCTGCTATCTGGTGGCTGGGCGTGGGGGATCAGCTAATGTCATTTTTAGAAAAAACAATGATAAGAAAATAGAGGCTGGACACCGTGGTGGTGATGCACGTCTTTAATCCCACCACTCTGAAGGCAGAGGCAGGCGGATCTGTGAGTTCAGAGGCCAGCCTGGTCTACAGATGGAGTTCCAGGATAGCTAGCATTACAAAGAGAAACCCTGTCTCGATAAACAACAAAAGCAAAAGAAAATAACAACAATTACACAATGTGATCTATCAGCTAATGAAAAGCAATTTAGGTGTGGTCCCAGGAATGCCAGTGTCCCCGGGGTCCATCCCATGTGGTGAGAAAGAACCCTGAATTCTGTGTCTATGATATCCCCTTGCATGCCCACTAAGTTCCCAAGCCTGTTTCACTTGCCCTATTTGTCCAGTGAGAATAATGTCTAATTCCTACACCGTCGACCCTTACCCCCCTCCTCCCGCCCTTTCTGGCTAACTCTCCCAAGGGTCCCTTTTGAAAGTCTGTTTGGTTCTGTCTGTCCTCTTGGCCAGAGCGGGAAGCTATGGGGTGGCCGGTTCGTGGGCACTGTCGACCCCATCATGGAGAAGTTCAACTCATCTATCGCCTATGACCGGCATCTGTGGAATGTAGATGTGCAGGGGAGCAAGGCCTACAGCAGGGGCCTGGAGGAGGCGGGACTTCTCACCAAAGCCGAGTTGCAGCAGATACTGCAAGGCCTGGACAAGGTAGTCTCCATGTTACAAGCCACACCCTATATCCATTCCCCTGGGAACCCAGGCTCCTGGCCAAAATCCCTAAGCCCTAAGACATTCACCTTTATTCCCTCCTGTTGATGCTGGAGCTGGAACCCAGGGCTGTGTGTGCATGCAGGGTGAATGCTCTACGCCGAGCGCCCCTAGCCCGTCATTGGGAGATTCTGGGCAAGTGTTCTATCACTGAGCCTTGTCCGGACTCTCAAATCCAGAGGCATAAGCTATAGAATTCCAGGTTTGTTGTGTGACCTTGTAATAAGTAGCTGGTTACTATACTTAAAACTACCTCAGACGGCTGGTGCTATAGTTACCACCTCTATCCTTTTTATTTATTAGTCTTTTTTATTTCATATTCATTGGTGTTTTGCCTGAATGCATGTATGTCTAAGGATGTTGGATACCCTAGAACTGGAGTTCCAGACAGCTGTGATCTGCGATGTGGGTGCTGGGAATTGAACCCGGATCATCTGAAATAAGCAGCCAGTGCTCTTAACACCACCCCACCCGACCCTCTTCCCAACTCTTGTCTCTCAATGACTCCTCATTGCTCATGACCAAGGTGGACTGGGTCTGAGATCGTCCCTCAGGGATGGGGAAGTATTCTATGGATCAGCTTCCATACAAGGGCATTTAACTGTGGCGGAACCGGGGACCAAGGCAGGGAAACTCCTGGCTCCTGATGCCTAATCAACCTGATACCTTGGGTTGCTGCTACCTTCTTCAGGTGGCTGAAGAGTGGGCCCAAGGCACCTTCAGATTACACCCTAATGATGAAGACATCCACACAGCCAATGAGCGGCGCCTGAAGGTATGACATACCCTTCTTCGTAATTGGTCTCTCTCTCTCGTCACTAGGCATCCTTGGCAGAGTAGACATGGCAAGAGACTTGGGCAGGATGGGGGTGGGGGGGCGGGTCCCTGGCGTAGGAAAGGAGAGCCACAGGGTTGGCCAGGACCCCTGCCTGGATTCAAGTGTCACCACTTGAGCAATGTGGAGCCAGGGGCTCCTAACCTCATGCCTCTTTCACTCTAGGAACTCATTGGTGACGCTGCGGGGAAGCTACACACAGGACGAAGTCGCAACGACCAGGTATCCTGGTCCCTTCTGCCCTCTTCTGTGAACCTTTTAACCATGGGAACCCAGGAGGCTCTTGGGGCTCAGCTGCAGTCATGGTTCTCTAGGGAAGCAGTAAAAGTGAATTTTCCTGAATTTCCATTCCCCCCCCCCTTCTCCTCTCCACAGGTGGTCACCGACCTCAGGCTGTGGATGAGGCAGACCTGCTCAAGACTCTCCACCTACCTCCGAGTGCTCATTGAAACCATGGTAGACCGAGCAGAGGCGTAAGTCTCCCAAGGATAAATGCCATGGGAAATTGGGTAGCTGCAAACCAGCCATGGCAGGAGGTCTGCACACAGCACGGGCGATGGTTCGTTCCCCAAGGGCTGCAGAGCAGATAGGCGCCTGGTCTTCCCTAGTCTTCCCCAGTCTGTGTACTCTAGCTCCTCCTGGGACCAGAGTCCATGTCCAACTAGGGCAGAACCGCATATATGAACAGCTGGGAGGAAGAACTTAATACGCAAGTGAAGGCCCAAAGACTCTCCCGCACCCTCCAAAAGGAAGAGAATATCAGTATTCTGCAGGCCCAGTTGGGTTTGGACTTTTGTTTTTCAGGGTATTTGTTTATTTGTGTTGTTTCTTTTTTTTTTTAATTATATATATATATATATACATATATATATATATATGTATATATATATATATGAGTACACTATAGCTGTCTTCAGACACACTTGAAGAGGGCATCAGACCCCATTCCAGATGGTTGTGAGCCACCATGTGGTTGCTGGGAATTGAACTCAGGACCTCTGGAAGAGCAGTCAGTGCTCTTAACCGCTGAGCCATCGCTCCAGCCCCTGTGTTGTTGTTTCTTTTATATGTATAGGTGTTTTGTGTGCGTGTATATATGTGCGCTACCTGCACGCCTGGTACCTGTGGAGGTTAGGAGAGGGCGTCAGTCAGATCCCCCTTTCACTCAAGCTGTGAATTAGCCATGTGGGGACCAGGAATCAAATCTCAGGTCTTTCTGCAAGACCGAGTGATCTTAACCCATGAGCCACCTTTCCAGGCCCACAGGCCCAACTATGACAGGCTCAGCTCCACTCATGAACACATGGCAGCAGTTTGGCTCAGAGGATAGAGCCCAGAGGGCCACCAGGCTCTGTTCTCCTCTGAATGTGAGACCTAGATGGCAGGGGTGAAGAGAATTGAACATGAGGCACTGAGGTATGAGGTGGACTCACAGCTCCCAGAACAATAAAGGAGTGGGGTGTGACTTACCAGCTCCATACCCTACCTGGGCCAGCCCAGAGGGCACCAGACGGCAGCGTCTGTTTAAGGATTTTTGGAAACTGATGCTCCCGGTGCCCAAGGAAAGGGGCTGACTGAGCCCAAAGCAGGCAGTCACCCTCCAGTCTAGACTGTCCCATCTTACTTTGAACCTTACTGTGTACAGAAGGCAGATGACAGCCAAAGGTTGCCTCCTGCCAGCCCCATCCCATGCGTTCATGTTCTAATGTCCCCGGGACTGGCTTTGTCCCCTTCAGACTCAACAAAGGAGACCCTAAGATATCTTAGGTGGTATCAGAATTAGGGGGCAACGTCTCCCCTTTCCTAACTCTTTGTCCCCCGCTCATAGACCTGAGCTAAGTAAATGCAAAGGGATATGAACTGAGAGAGGGGTGGGCTGCTGTTAACAGTGGGTGAGTGGGTGGGGTAGTGAATACAGGAACTTGAACATAGTGATGGTTAGACACTAAGGGTAGCCTGGGGCTTGCTATGTAACCCAGGCTAGCCTCAAATTTCCTTCCTTCCTTTCCTTCTTTTTCCTCTCTTTCTCTGTCTTCTCCTCTCCCTCTCCCCCCCCCCCTCTCTCTTTAAGACAGCCCAAGCTGGCTCCAAATCCACTATGTAACTGAAGCTGACCTTGAACTCCTGGTTGTCCTGCTTTAGCCTCCCAATCATTAGGATTACCACCACACCCAGACCTTGGGCTTTGTTTCTGAGACAAGGTCTCATCTGTAACACAGACTGGCATCAAATTCACCATATAGCCAAAGCTAGTCTCAATCTTTTTTTTTTTTTAACAGGGTTTCTCTATATAGCTCTGGCTGTCCTGGAACTCACTCTGTAGACCAGGCTGGCCTGGAACTCAGAAATCCGCCCGCCTCTGCCCCCCAAGTGCTGGGATTAAAGGCGTGCGCCACCACCGCCCGGCGCTAGTCTCAATCTTATGACAATCCTCCTGCCTCAACCTCCCGAGCACTGGGACCACAGACTCACAGCTGTCATGCCTTTCCTGGTTTTCTCTTTGAGCTCACTGACTCACTTCCGGTTTTGTCGTTGGTGAGCCGCTGCTCCCTTTTTATAGGCGGAGCACCACAGTGTTCCAGGTGTTCTAAGCAAGCCTTATCTGTCCCTGCCAGACCCCAGTCCCTCAGGTCTCCTGCTTCTTCACCTACTACAGGGAACGTGATGTCCTCTTCCCAGGGTACACACACTTGCAGAGAGCTCAGCCCATCCGCTGGAGCCACTGGATCCTGAGGTGAGCTGTGCGGGGGAGGGGGGGTGGGGTGGGGTGGGGGGATCTTTGTTAGGAAGCAGCCCTGAGCTTTAATGGGAGGGGAGGCTCCCTGGTGTCCTACCGCCAACCATCCATACCTCTTCCCACAGCCACGCTGTAGCGCTGACACGAGATTCCGAGAGACTGCTGGAGGTGCGGAAGCGGATCAATGTCCTGCCGCTGGGGAGGTAAGGCCTTACGGAAGCTGAGGGCCTGTTGCTACCGGATCGGATCGACAAGACTGAGGAAAGCATGGTGTTTAGAGGGAGGGGCCTCCAAGATCCTGCCCCTTCCTCAGGGTCTATCTATAGACAGTTGTGGCTGCTAGGGGAGGGACATTTGTTTCTTCATTGGTTAAGTTGCCCGTGCTCCTATTGGTAGCCGTTCACGCGTGGGCCTATTAGCAACCCTAGTGACACTCACTGGGTCAACAACAAAGACGTGAAATGTAGGAGTTGAGGACAAGAGAGGGTAATGGAGGAATGAATAGGATTAAAATACAGTCTAAGACGTGTATGAAAATGCATAATGAAATCAGCTATGTATAATAATATCTGTGCTAATTGAAAAATTTTAGGGGCTGGAGAGATAGCTCAGCGGTTAAGAGCACTGATTGCTCTTACAGAGGTCCCAAGTTCAATTCCCAGCAACCACATGGTGGCTCACAACCATCTGGAATGGGATCTGATGCCCTCTTCTGCTGTGTCTGAAGACAGCTACAGTGTGCTCATAGACATAAAATAAATAAATCTTTAAAAAAAAAAAAAAAAAAAGGAAACTTTGGAGTGGGCTGGAAAGATGGCTCAGTGGTTAAGAGTGCTTGCTGCTCTTCCAAACGACTAAAGTTCAGTTCCCAGCATCCACTCTGGGCGGAATATAACCCATCTGTAACTTTAGCTCCAGGAACTCCAGTGCCCCCTTCTGGCCTCTATGGGTACTACACACATAGTAAGAATAATAAAAATAAGTCTTTAAAAATAAAACAAAACTGTAAAGGCTGGAGAGCTGCTTTCACAGAAGACCCCGGTTCAGTTCCTGGTGCTCACATTGAGTGCTCACAACTACCTCTAACCTCAGTTCCAGGGGCTCTGAGGTCCTCGTCTGGCCTCTGTGGATGCCGAAATGCACCTAGTTCACATAGAGACAAGGACACATACACACACATACGCACAATATCTTTAATACAAAAGAGCTAGACCCTGCTCTGCCTTTCAGATCTCTAACATGGGGATAGCCAAACAAGAAAAACGCTGAAACCTCAGCCAGTTCTCACCACGATCCCTGCATGGTGAAACTCTTTTAGACCTTAAGGTGGCCAGGCCAGGAAAGGGGCTGAGTAACTAAGGCTTGCTTCTGGTGTTGCACTGTATGGTACCCAGAACCTCAATCTCTGTGAACCCTTGTCTCTACAGTGGGGCCATTGCAGGCAACCCTCTGGGTGTGGACCGGGAGCTACTCCGTGCAGGTGAGGCACCTTGCTCATCCTTCTCTGGAGACTGTCACTCTTAGCTTCTGCTGGTCTCAAAGACACACGAGATGACATGTGAGAGGCAGGGAGAACTCAAGCCCACGGATAAACACTAGAGAACCCAGGAATGTCAAACACACAGGGTTGTGGGTTCAACCTGACTCAGTAGTGGGTGATGGTTCAGACTTCAGGAGTCTGGCCCCGTAGTTTATTTTAGGCGTATTTAAACACAGCACAATTTGGTGGATTTTTTTTCCTGGTGATAAGTAGTAACTCAATCCTATATGCACAATGAAACTTAAAACATGATTACGTTGAAACGCTTTGTAAAGTACATGTGACAGCTGCCGTAAAGATGGGTACTACAGATTGACAAGCTCCCAATTAGGATCTGGGGGAGGATCTGCTGTGGTCTCAGATATGCAGTGCAAAAATCACCAGGCAGTTAAACTACATCCATTCCCAGGCTTCTGGGCACAAAACAGGTTATATATCCCTCCCTTTGCAGTCTAGCCTTCTGTGTAGCATTTCTGGTGTCCTCCCCCTCCCCTCAATCCTTATCCATGAGCACCAAGAACCTCAGCACCTCCCACAGTGCTGAGGCCCTCATATCTTGCCTATGGGTATTGAGACTAATGAGGTTGCCTATGTCAGAGGTACCTATTGCTGGGGATATTTAGGCCTCCTTCCATCCCTGTAAGATCTGTAAAGAGACCTATTCCCCTCCTCATACCCCTCTTCCATTCCCATTTCCAAGAAAGGGTCGAGGGTGAGACTGGGCATCCAGATGTGGGCACTTCTTGCCTTCCAATTTAGCTGTTTTCTTTCCCCCTCCCTCATCTCCAGAACTGAACTTTGGGGCCATCACACTCAACAGCATGGATGCCACCAGTGAGAGAGACTTCGTGGGTAAGACCTCAGAGTCTAGGGCTGGGGATGTACATCAGATAGGAGTGTGGTTGCTTACTTAGTGTGTGCAAAGCTCTAGGTGTGATCCCCTCTGCATGAACTGGGTATGATGGTACACACCCATAGTCCTAGCCCTTGGGAAATAGAGGCAGGAACATCAGTGATTGATGGACATCCTCTGCTAATTAATTTGTGGCCAGCCTGAGCTATATAAGACCTTGTCACAAACAAAGGAACAAAACCAAAATAACTACTACCAACCAAAAAAGGACCAGCGGAGATCACTCAGTGCGTTAAAAAAAAAAAAAAAAGCACGTACTACCAAGCATGCTGAACCTGAGTTTGATACCCTGAGCCCCAAATGGTGGACAGAGAGATCTGACTCCTGCGGGTTGTCCTTTGGCCATCTCTGAGTGAACACACAGAGAGTAAATTACAAAGAAAAGGCCTGTTGTCCCTTCCAGCTGAGTTCCTGTTTTGGGCTTCTCTGTGCATGACCCACCTCAGCAGGATGGCAGAGGACCTGATTCTCTATGGTACCAAGGAATTCAACTTCGTGCAGCTCTCAGATGCCTACAGGTACAGTCCACACCTCTGCCAACCAGAACCATTCCCTCCCGTCCCGTTGCACCACAGCCTTTGCCAGACCTGCCCAATGCCTCTGCCAGCAGGCCAGCCGTGGCATAAGCAGACCCATCAGTCCTAACTAACACCTCTGTCCCTACCCACCCACCCCCAGCACCGGAAGCAGCTTGATGCCCCAGAAGAAAAACCCAGACAGCCTGGAGCTGATCCGGAGCAAGGCGGGCCGAGTGTTTGGACGGGTGAGCTGGGCAGAGATGGTGGGGCAAGGCTTCCAGTTTGAGGGTCTTTAGGGGACTTCATGTCTGACTCTGGTGTCCCAGTTGCTCAATGTCACTCTCCCTGCAGTGTGCTGGACTCCTGATGACCCTCAAGGGACTTCCAAGCACCTACAACAAGGACTTACAGGTCTGAAGCTGGGGGTGTCATAGGAAATCCTCTGGCCTGGACCACATAAATACTTCTCAGAGCTCTGGTATAGCCAGACAGAGACCCTGAGAATGGCCCCCTCCTGTCCTGGGCACACAGTCTGTGACCACCCTCAAAAGTACCCTGCCTCTACTTAGTAGCAGGGAGGGATGCTAAGGGTGCCCAGGGTGGGGCTGTGGGTCATTTACCTGCCACACCCCTCCCAGGAAGACAAGGAAGCTGTGTTTGAAGTGTCTGACACCATGACAGCTGTCCTCCAAGTGGCCACCGGAGTCATCTCTACATTGCAGGCAAGATGAGCCTTCTTCACCTCACCTACCTCCCCCCCCCCCCCGCCCCCCCAGGCCTAGACCGGGATTTGCAGGGGAGAGGATAAGGCTGGAAGACCTGGGAGGGGGAGGGCAAACCTGAGAGGAAGAAGGATGGGATGGGTTAGGTACCAAAGACACGGGTTTGGGCTAGAGTAGGTTTTCTGTTTTGGTTTGTTTTCTTTTTTGTTTATTTTTTTTTGTTTATTTTGTTGTTGTTGTTTTTTTCGAGACGAGGTTTCTCTGTGTAGCCCTGGCTGTTCTGGAACTCACTCTGCACACCAGGCTGGCCTCGACCTCAGAAATCCTCCTGCCTCTGCCTCCCAAGTGCTGGGATTAAAGGTGTGCGCCACCACTGCCTGGCCTTGGTTTGTTTTCTGAGACAGGGTTTCTCTGTGTAGCCCTGGGTGTCCTGGAACTCAATCTGTACACCAGGTTGGCCTCAAACTCAAGAGATCCACCTACCTGCCTCTGCCTCCCAAGTGCTGGGATTAAAGGCGTGTGCCTCAGCCACCACCACCTGGCTGAGTCTTAGCCCTATCTCAAAAGATAAAAACAAACTAATAATGAAAAAGTTCAAGCAAGCGGGGAGTGGATGGCTCTCGGGGGTGGGCTTGGGTTGAAGTCTAACTCAGTTGCTGAGGACACAGTTGAGCGGGCTCCAGGGGGTCCCCAAGCTCACTTTCTGCTGGTCTTACACCTCCAGATTCATCATGAGAACATGAAACAGGCACTCAGCCCTGACATGCTGGCCACTGACCTTGCCTACTACCTTGTCCGCAAAGGGGTGAGTGTGAAGCAGCCGGGCTTAGGAACAACGTTGTCACCAAAACCCGGGCACTCGTGTCCCAGGAGAAAACAAGCCCCTGACCACCCTCTGCCCATGTATATAGATGCCATTCCGCCAGGCCCACGAGGCGTCAGGGAGAGCTGTATTCATGGCAGAGACTAAAGGAGTGGCTCTCAACCTGCTGTCGCTACAGGAGCTGCAGACCATCAGGTGCGGTGGACCCTCCTGCTCACCCAGCCCCACCCCTTATCTCTCCTTGCTCCCAACCCCGTATCCACCCCTCCATGCTGTGCTACGGCCTGAAAGCTGATCCTGGACAGCTGCAGGCTGGGATGCCCTGGATACTCTGACCCCATCCTCCTTCTCCCCAGTCCCCTGTTCTCAAGTGATGTGAGTCAAGTGTGGGACTACAGACACAGCGTGGAACAGTACAGTGCCTTGGGTGGCACGGCGCAATCCAGCGTCGAATGGCAGATCAGACAGGTGCGGGCTCTGCTGCAGGCCCAGGAGCCCTAGATTCCGCCCACGAAAAGCTGCTCCCCAATAAAGTGGAGCCCTGAAGAAACCACCATAAGCATCTGCCTCTGCCCGTCATCCTCTTGAGTGGGCTTGGTGATTTGTTGAGCTGGCCAATGGGATCCATGAAGGAAATAGAAAAAACAAAAACAAAAACGGAATGCCAGTGCTAAGAGAGACCAAGACCGACCCGAATGAGAGTCATTTTCTCCTACACCTTAAATCCCACCAGGCAGAGTGACTTCCAAGACAGCCAGGGCTACACAGAGAAATCATGTCTCGAAAAAACAAAAACAAAACAAAACAAACAAACAAATAAACCGTAAATCCCGGAGACTCCAAGCAGGCAAGCATAGCCATGAATGTGAGATCAACACAAAAATCATAAACTTAAAACATCGTGAAGGGATGTTGGAGACATGCGTCAGCGCTTTCTCTTACAGAGAAGCTGAATTAGGTTCCCAGCACTCACATAAGGAAGCCCACAGACCTCCAGGAACTCCAGCTCTGGGGGGATCTGGTGCTCTCCTCTGGCTTCCATGGGTACTGCACTCATGCCCATCACACACTCCTCACCACGTACACATCTTTTTTTTTTAAAAATTAATCTTTTTTGATCCAGGCTATGGTGGCACACTCCTTTAATCCCAACATTCAGGAGTCACAGGTAGGCAAATCTCTGAGTTCGAGGCCAGCCTGGTCTATAGAGGGAGTTCCAGGACAGCCAGGGCTACACAGAGAAACCCTACCTCAAAAAAAGAAAATAACCTTTTAAAAACAGCATCGCAAGAGTCTAGGGCTGCATTGAGATCCTTTCTCAGTAAAACACATCAAATAAAAGTACAATGCAATTCCAGTGGAGCACCACCAGTGTCCACCTGACATAGATCAGCAAAAGCGAGGAGGACAGAGAGGAAAAACCCTCACTTGCCATTGGAGGGAGACTGATGTAGAGGCTAAGGGAAGCACCCTGATCATCCTGGGTGGAAGAATGATCCGTTTTTTTAGGGGCACATGGAACAGGTTGGGGGACCTTCACTATAGCCTTGTCTAAAACATCACAGAAAGCAACCTTTTGGGCATTCCTGGGGAGGCAAGTTGGTAAAACACAGTGTCTACGTGCATGGTGTGAGCTTGACTCGGCGCAGTATGAGCTAGAGCTACAGGCAGTGCTGGGGACGGTTTTGTTGTCCTGTGGGATGTGTCTGTGAGGGTTTTGAGCCAGAGCTTCACGGAGCCCGGGCTGACCATGAGCTCACTAAGTTAAGGATGACCTTGAGCTCCTGACCTTCCTATTTACACCTGCCCGGTCCTAGGATCATAGGTGTGTAGGTTTGTGTGCTGCTGGTGGGTGAGCAGAACACCACCTACTCTTCCACTACCAGCCGAACCCTTCAAACAAGTCAGTACCAAAAGTAGGCCAGAAAGATCCACCAAGCCCGATGACCTGAGAATAATGCCCAGGAGATGACCAATTACCGGTCCTCACAAGTTGTCTTCTAACCTCACATGCATGTCACAACATGAACACTCCCAGGCGTGTAATTCAGCAGCTCACACACAAATAAAAAGGGTTGCTTGCTTGCTTGCTTGCTTGGTTGGTTGGTTGGTTGGTTGGTTGGTTGGTTTTTCTGGAGACAGGGTTTCTCTGTATAGCCCTGGCTATCCTGGAACTCAATCTGTAGACCAGGCTGGCCTCCTCGAACTCAGAAATCCGACTGCTTCTGCCTCCCAAGTGCTGGGATTAAAGGCATATGCCACCACCGCCCGCCTCCTCCCCCGCCCTCCCCCTCAGGTTGGTTTGTTAATGGCCCAGTGGTTAAGGGCACTGACTGCTCTTCCAGAAGACCCACGTTCTGTTCCCAGAACCCACATGGCAGTTCACAACTCCAATTCTAGGGGATCCAACTCCCTCATCTGGTCACCGTGGGCACACACACATGGTATCTATTCACACACACTCTTGTAAAATAAAAACACATCTGTTTTTTCGGGAGTGGTGGCACACGCCTTTAATCCCAGCACTTGGGAGGCAGAGTCAGGCGGATTTCTGAGTTCCAGGACAGCCTGGTCTACAGAGTGAGTTCCAGGACAGCCAGGGCTACACAGACAAACCCTGTCTCGAAAAACAAAACAACAAAAAACCATATGTTTTTAAAAGTACTAAGGTGGGTAGAGAGAGGGTTCAGCAGTTAAGTGCACTTGGTAACAATCACAGAGGACCTGGATTTGGTACCCGGCACCCACTCAGTGGCTCCCAACCACCTGTAACTCCAGTGTCAGGGGATCCAATATCCTGTTTTAAGCTCTACCTGCACAAGGCACACGTATGATGCACATACATACATGCAGGAAAAACACCCAAACTAAAATAAATCTAAATATTTTAGAATAAATAAAACTTAAGTCACCTACGATAAACAACATTCCTAGTATATTAATTAGCGTTTCTTACCAAGATGTGGGTAACTATTTTACGTTACTAATTTATTTGTTGGTTTGGATCTTTATGACAAGTTCTCATGTAACTCTGCTGTCCTTGAACTCACTCTGTAGACTAGGCTGGCCTAGAACTCATGAAGATCCGCCTGCCTCTGGGGTTAAAGACATTAGTGGCCACTACCTGCTACATGGACAACTTATTATTGGTCACTTGACTGAAATAAAAAGACACATACAGCCGGGCTGTGGTGGCACACGCCTTTAATCCCAGAACTTGGGATGCAGAGGCAGGAAGATCTCTGAGTTCGAGGCCAGCCTGATGTACAGAGTTCCAGGACAGCCAGGGCTACACAGAGAAACCCTGTCTCGAAAAAAACAACAAAAATTTATTTTAGTTTATGTATAAGAGTTTGTGTTCATGTGTGTGCCACATGTGTGCATGTTCCAACTGAAGCCAGAAAAGGACACCTGATCCCCCTGTAGCTGGAGTTACATGCAGTTGTGAGCCACCTGACCTAGGTGCTGAGAACCAAGCTGGGGTCCTCTGAAAGAGCATCAAGTTCTCTTCTCTCCCTCCCTTCCCCCCCTCCCCGAGACAGGGTTTTTCTGTGTAGCCCTGGCTGTCCTCATACTCACAGCTGCTTGTCTCTACCTCCCGAGTGCTGAGATTAAAGATGTATAGCCATCACCACCCAGCTGCCTCAAGCCCTCTTAATTGCTGAGCCACCCCTCCTGCTCAGCATCCATGGTTCCTTCCGAGGTGACTTTCCACTTCCTGTCCAGTCTCTAGTGATTTCCCACAGCTTTGCCCACCCTGCATTATTTTTTACCAGACCTTGAACTACAAACACTTTGAATCATTTGCCATCTGTCGTTACATGACCGTTCTCTACCTTTGAACATCTACTTCACTTCCAAGAGCTGCTCCCTTCACTGCAACATGGACTCACTTCATAACCACAGTTGATGTTCCTACCCAAGATTCAAGAGTGGATTGTCTCCCGGCCCTAGAGGCATTACAGGTGTGGCTGCTGTGTCGAAGGTGCAGCAGTGGGAGGCTGAGAGGAGAGAAGCTATGTCTGTGCTCAGTGTTCTCATCTGTGAACATCTGGATGATTAGTAGCCTAACATTCCCTGAAGAAAGCAAGCCTGAGATGACCAGCAGTCCAGCACCAGGCAGGTCCACACAGCCTCCCAGAATGGGAAGCAAACTGGAGACTGGAAGAACCCCACCTGGGACGGCTGATCCTGGGTGGGAGTGAGCCCGTGACAGATGACCCTCGCCTGGGGCCACTTGGGCAGGCTAGGCGAGGAGCAAGTCTTAGATAACCACCAGACTGGTGCCCTGGTGTCCCAAACAGGGGGCTATCCTGAGATGACTACCAGTCTGGCACTGCCCAGGCCTCAGGGGGCAGATCATGCCCAATATGACCCCTGCTTGGCACCATAATGCACAAGTGGGATATAATATTCTGAGACCACTCCTGAGACAACTCCAAACACTCAGAGACCCTGGGCGCCACCACTGCCCGGCTTGTCCTCAGTTTTCATTTTGCTCATAAAGTGAAATTAAGTTCAGGTTCTCAGACTCCACTTCCCAGAAGCAATTATCCATGGCTGACATTAAAGAATGCTACTAATGCCGGGCAGTGACATACACCTTTCATCCCAGCACTTGGAGGCAGAGGCAGGCAGATTTCTGAGTTCGAGGCCAACCTGGTCTACAGGGTGAGTTCCAGGACAGCCAGGGCTACACAGAGAAACCCTGTATCAAAAAAAAAAAAGAAAATACAAAAAAAAAGAATGCTACTAATAACCCAAAAATTTATGATTATAATATTCATGCACTGTTATCTCAACATTCTGAAATTCCTGTTCACCACCTGTCCGCCACGCCTCTTACCTCACTCAGGACCAATCAGCTTAAAGTTTAGCTGATACTTCTCTGTCTAGGAAGCCAACGTGTTGTACCACTTCCTTGCCTTGCCTTTTAAACGTTTGTTGAACCTGGCTTTTTCTATAAAACGTCTGCCCTGAGACTGATACCACAAAATTAGCTTCCCCAGTCCTTTCTGTTTTCCTGGAAAAGCAATCAGTGCTCTTAGCCACTGAGCCATCTCACATCTGGAGGTTTGTTTATAAACATTTTTTATCTGTCCTGGAACTGAGACCAGACTGGCCTTGAATCCAGAGAGATATGTCTGCCTCTGCCTCCAGAGTGCTGGGATGAAAGGCGTGTGTCATGAACACCTGTCTTACATATGTTGTTTTTACTTAAATATTTCAGAACAAAAAGTCATCATATAAAATTCTACTCTAGCCAGGTGGTGGTGGCGCACGCCTTTTATCCTAGCACTTGGGAGGCAGAGGCAGGTGGATTTCTGAGTTCGAGGCCAGCCTGGTCTACAGAGTGAGTTCCAGGACAGCCCGAACTACACAAAGAAACCCTGTCTCAAAAAAAAAAAAAAAAAAACTACTCTAATCTGAAATATCCTGGAGAGCTGTTGTCTTCTTAGTCTAAAATGGGGATGACTAGAATTGGTTTTAAGTTATGCATGAGCATGCAATACTAAATTAAGATTACCTATGTATAGATATTAAATTATTAACCTTTTTTTTAACCTTGAAATTTTATCATTTTCCCCTGTGCCACCCCCCCAGCACCTGTAGTGATTTCACAGATCCCAAGGGAAAGAAAGTTTACATTTCAGCAAGAATTTTGAATATCCATGACCTTGAATGAGGGAGAACAATTTTTGTAAACAAGAACCAAGAAAAAGGGAGCTGTTAAAGAGTTAGACATCCGTAATTACATTTATCCATCCTAATTGTTATATAAACAGTTTTCCTAATTGAAATTGCGTGAGGCAGTAACCACAATAAATAAGTTTACCATTTGTTGTATGAATTTTTTACCAAGCAGACAGTAGACAATATCTGAAGCCTTCGCCTGGTATATATAACAGCTTTTCCATTGTAGACTCCATCCTTACTGTTAGTTTTTGTTGGGCTTCAGGAATCGCCACACAAACTATATGAACACTGATCTCAGTTAAGCAAGAAGAGCTTATTGAATGCATACCCTAATATTTGCCAGACCAGGGACATAGCTTGCAATTACCTGAACTATGACAACAGCTCCCTTTTTCTGTCAGCTTATAAAGGAAAAAAAAAACACAATGAGTTCATACGCAGGTGCAGGAAGTGCTGTCCGGTGGTCCGCTCTGACTCAAGATATTTTAGCCTTAATCTTTGATTTTAGGCATTGACCTTTGATTTGATGGGTCCTAGGTAAAGCTTTGTATAATTTCTTAAGGTTAACACACCTCATACAGAACATTTACAACATACAGAACAAAACATGTGGTGGTGTCAGCATGTCCTTGCTCTGAGCCAAGTCACTTCTGTGTGTCAATGACTGGTAGGCATGTTACAGCAACAATATGAAATGGCTAGCAGGCATGGAATCAAATGGCTACAGCCATGTTGGTGGGCATGAGTTAGACCATAACAGTTTTTAGTCTGTATACCCTCGTTTCTCCAGAAAACATTGAGGCTTCATGTCATTAAGGCCTAATTGCATGGAAGGAGTGACTAGAAGCTTAGATGATGGTCCATTAACTTTGCTTATCTCCTTCTTTTGCAGAAATATTAACTTTTGTTTGTTTGTTTGTTTGTTTTTTGGTTTTTCGAGACAGGGTTTGTCTGTGTAGCCCTGGCTGTCCTGGAACTCACTCTGTAGACCAGGCTGGCCTTGAACTCAGAAATCTGCCTGCCTCTGCCTCCCAAGTGGTGGGATTAAAGGCGTGAGCTACCACCACCCGGCTGGATTATTGTTTTACAGATTTTTAACCATATCCAACAAACTTACAAATCTTGAGGTACAGAGTGTTTATATTTTAAAGATTTATTTATTTATGTGAATATACTGTCGCTGTTTTCAGACACACCACAAGAGGGCATCAGATCCCATTACAGATGGTTGTGAGCTACCATGTGGTTGCTGGGAATTGAACTCAGGACCTCTGGAAGAGCAATCAGTGCTCTTAACCGCTGAGCCATCCCTCCATCCCCCCCCCCCGAAAGTTTATATTTTAGCTTTTTAAAATTATAGGGTGTCTTCTCCTAGGCTGTTTTGTTTTCTCTCTTTGTCTTGGAGATGACCTTATGACCCAGAACAAAAACTTTGTAGGAAATTTTCAAACAATCATGCCTGGGTTGGAAGAGTGGGACCATACTTCAACTCCAAAGCCAGCTTTTGAATAGAGTACAACAATAAAACAACATCTTAATGAATAACCACACCGGAAAAAATACCTAGTACCTGCAAAATGAAACTCGGTGATTCGAAGGGAAGACCAGAGAAAGGTGAATCCAAAGAAAGCTTGGAGATAAGAAAGTCTGGGTACAGGTCAGCTGCAGCAGCGCAGAAAGCAGCAGGCAGTGGAATAGAGGCATGTGGTGTCCAGGAGCTTTGCATGCCAGGAGTGCCCATATTGCCTCAGCCTAAGGGGGAGTGGCCACAGCCAGACTTGCATGGTCAGAGCTCTGGGAATAGCTCCAAGATAGAACAACCTGGAAAAAAGACACCCTTTGAGAGCAGAATGAGGTAAAAGGATTTCAAACAGGAAGGGATTTAAACAGCAGATTCCTGCAAGCCAATGAGAGGGACGGAGACAGAGCAAGCTTCAGTGGAGAGCTAGGCTATAGGTAGTCAAAGGCAGTTTACCACACTAAAAGTCCTGCAGATGTAGCAGGCAGCTCAGGGAGCAGTCTGGCTGTGTTCAGTTTGATTCCCATCTCTAAAACGAAACTTGAAAACATAAATTCAACAGACAACAGAGAACAACAGGAAGACAGTACAACAGCACAACGAGAAAACAAAACAGCAACAACAAAAACCCAGATGAATTCAGACGTATGGTGGCTACCTTCACTTACACACAAAACCGGAAGGACTGGAGACAGGGTCTAGAATCTCATCCGATCCCACCTTTTGCCTCTCCAAATGTCTAGACACCAAAAACAGAACAACTCACCCATGGGCCCAAGCTTCAGAAGCATGTTGGCCAGCAATTCTTACTTTCAATATACAAATTTGGGGTGGTTGCAGTCTGGGATCCCCAGGGCCCATCAAGTAAACTTCAGACTTGCTTCTTCTGGGGTTTGTGACCCATGGGAAAAGACCATAGACTAAATCCAATTATAATTAAAAGGTTTATTGATCAACTGCTAGCAGGATGAACAGTCTCTGAGCCCAATTTGAGATTGCCATGCAGGAAGAGTATGGGCAAGAACTTTTTTTTTTTTTCTGGTTTTTTGAGACAGGGTTTCTCTGTGTAGCCCTGGCTGTCCAGGAACTCACTCTGTAGACCAGGCTGGCCTCGAACTCAGAAATCTGCCTGCCTGCCTCTGCCTCCCAAGTGCTGGGATTATAGGTGTGTGCCACCACCGCCCGGCAGGGCAAGAACTTTTAAAGGGAAAAAAAACCACATGAAGACCTTCAATATCTCTGCTAGCAGGTAAAAACTGTTCTCTTCCGCCAAGCTAAGCAGTTAAGGCAACTCAGAACACTCTTTGGGTATCTGCATAAGCAAGCTACAGAAGCAAAACAAGCAGTCACTCTTGTTATAACAAGTATATAGACACAGCTATACATTTTTGGGTGTGTGTGTGGGGGGGTCACTGAGTCAGGACTTATCTTCTAGGGACTAGGGTCAGAAACAAATGGCTGGTGAGAACCAAGATGGATGCCTAGCATACAATGGAGCTTCTTTAGCCATAACATTTACTTGTTAATGAGAAAAGTTGAGTTTGGGATAGTTTACTCCTTAGGGACAAGGACAGGAGAGGAGAGTTTACTCCTTAAGGACAAGGATTTGAAGGCTTCCAGGAGGAGGAAAAGTCAAAACTCAGAATCGAATCAACTTAGTCAAGCACAGATTAATGTTTGTGTGCTGCTAATTGGGATTGCAATTTGAGAAAACACGGATTTAGTTACAGCAGTAGGCTCAGGTTCTTCAAAACATTACTGGTATTCACAGCTTAAAGAGACTGGACTGGGAGGTGCCTCTCTGGAAAAACCAAACGAACCAAACAAAAACATTCTTTAGGGAACTTCCTTTTGCTCAGTCTGAAAATCCAAATGCACATTTTTTTGGGGGAGGGGGGTTGTATCTTTAGTCCAGCTCAAAGACTTAGGTTGAAGCCTAAATGATATTTACGTCCTATTTTAAGAACTGGAAACTAGCCGGGTGGCATATCTTTAGTTCCAGCACTTGGGAGGCAGAGGCAGGAGGCAGCTCTGTGATTTTGAGGCCAGCCTGGTCTACAGAGTTCCAGGACAGGTCTACAGAGTTCCAGGACAGCTATGACAGAGAGAAACCATATCTCCCAAAACCAAAACCAACCAACCACATAACAACAACAACAAGAACAACAACAGCAACGACAAAAACGTGTGTCCATCAAGACTCGCTTAGCTGTATACTTACTTGCCCAAGAGGGAAATCTGAGCATTTAAAAGTCTGTTAGCTCTGGGCAGTGGTGGCACATGCCTTTAATGCCAGCACTCAGGAGGCAGAGACAGGCAGATTTCTGAGTTCGAGGCCAGCCTGGTCTACAGAGTGAGTTCCAGGACAGCCAGGGCTACTCAGAGAAACAAACAAACAAACAAACAAACAAAAAACAACAAAAAAGAGTCTGTTAGCTAGAGAGGCTGGAATGATGGATTGGGGGCAGGAGCAGTGGGTGGTACTAAGACCACTGACAGGGTCATGCTACTGCAGGTCATGTGACCTGCGGAACTTTCATCGCAATCTTCATTTGTCATTTGAATGACACAATACAGACCCAAGAGTCACTTCTTTCATGGCCAGTGCTGTCAGTTCTACTCCCTTCCTCAGATACTTATAAGAAGAGACCTCGCTTCAAAATTGCCTGCGTGTTTCCAGGTTTTAATAACTCCTTTAATAAACTCTTCACTCCCCAAGTCATTCTCAGAGTCTCTTTTGAACTCTCATCCGCGACCTTTCGCAGGAGTTGTGAAAAAATAGCGGGGTCAGACTTCAAGACTTCTTTCAGACCTTAGCCTAGTGGTCCTGAAAGGCAAGCCCCAGAGTGTGAGGGGAGGAGGGGAAGATGATAATGGGACTTCTGTCAGGCAACTGTGACGACGACGATCCAGGACTTCAAGCCTTTTGGGGCTTCCTGTTTCTGCAGAGTCTAGCCTAGGGGCCTCTCGATGGCTTTGAGCAAGCCGCAGTACCAGCGCTTGCCCTCAACCAAGTTGGCGCCGGCGGCTTCTCTCGAGAACGTGTAACCCGCCCAGGTCCCGCCTCTGCCCTCCCACGGAGAGCAAGGCTAAAAGGGCCAGCCGCTGGACGGTGGGCAGGCCGGCCAGCATGTCCCTAAAGTGGAGTGCGTGTTGGGTCGCGCTGGCCCAGCTGCTGTGCAGCTGCGCGCTGGCTCTGAAGGGAGGGATGCTGTTCCCGAAGGAGAGCCCGTCGCGGGAGCTCAAGGCGCTGGATGGACTGTGGCATTTCCGCGCGGATCTCTCCAGCAATCGGTTGCAGGGCTTCGAGCAGCAGTGGTACCGGCAGCCGCTGCGGGAGGTGCGCGCTCCCTTGGACCCGGGGTCTGGAAGCTTCCAGAAGCCACGGGATGGGCGGAGGGGTGCCTGAACATGGAAACCCCCTTGTGCTCTCCCTAGAGGCGGTTAATAGGGGGTTGCAGGGGAGGGGAGCGGCCGGAGCAGGAAGGAAGTGGGACCTGGCAAACCCGAGAACCGCATGGCTTCTGCTAGGCAGGCGCTGCCCCAGGCAGTGGATTTTTTTTTTTTTTTTTAAAAGCTTTTAATTTTACTTCATAGTGCTGGGGGTTGAACCCAGGGCCCTGTGCTTGCGTGTCACTACTGAGCCTTTTGTTTATGTTTTGAAGCTGTGTCTCATTCTATAACCCAGGCTGGCCTGGCTATCCGAGAGAACCTCCTGCTCCCACTTTGTCGTGCACACGCATCCTGCATCCCGGTGCACATACCTCCCCGAATGCTCTTTCCCATCGAGTGAAAAGCAGAACTCCAGGAGATGCTACCCACCACAGAGATTCGAGGGTGGGATAGAGGAGGGGAGAGCTGGTACTCCATCAAGGCTCTGCTCAAACAAGGCCAGAAGGGCAAGATTCAGATAGAGGACATGACTTAGCACACAACTAGCACAGGCCCCCATCCCTGCTCTCTCGTCCTACCTAGGTAGGGTTGGCACAGAAGCAGTTTGAAGCAAACCTGTGTGCTCAAAGCCTCCGCCTCGTTAAGATTCATTCATTCATTCTACCTCATTTCCATGTCCCCTGTTTGGCTCTCTCCTCCACTTCCTCCTCTCTTCTCTCTCTTTAAAATTTGTTACCCTTATTTATTTGTGTGTGTGTGTGTGTGTGTGTGTGTGTGTGTGTATGTGGGCACCCGTGTGCTACACGGTACATGTGGATGTGGAGGTCAGAGGATAACTTGCAGAAGTCTGGTCTCTCCTAGGTCCCAGGGGATATAACTCAGGTCATCAGGCTTAGTGGCTAGTACCTTTAACCCACAGCGGCCCACATTAGCTTCCGACTCATAGCCTCCCAGGTTGCTAGGGTTACAAGTTATGAGCCACCGCACCTGGCTTAGACTCTCAGTTTTCAACTGCACTGCCCAGCATTCCGCAAAAGAGGAAGTAAGGAGAGGATATTGCCTCGACGTGCCTTCTCTGTTTCCTCAGGGGCCCCTGTTCCCTACTGTTAGCCTTCCTCCCTGTGGCAGTCAGTGGTCACCCGCCTTTTATATCAGGGTCTGCTCCTTCCTGTTTTAGACTGGCCTGTGGCCCTTGCGCTCAACCTTTCCATGGAAATCTTGGCCCTGTGGAAGAACTTGGTTTTAACAGTCTTTTTTCATCAACCGTCCTGCAGTTCACTTGTGGATGCAGCCAGTGTTTACAGAGTCCCTCCGCTGTGTCCCCTATGCTTTTCTAGGGGTGCTGGGGGGGGGGGGGGCGGAGCGCCGTCGTGAAGAATAGATCCAATCCTTCTCTTTAACTAGAATCTCCTGTATCCTCAGGTCAGCCTCAGATATGCTATGTAGCAGAGGCTAGCCAGGGCATGACCCTGAACATCCACCTTCCTGGCTGCACCTCTCCTATGCTAGAATTACTGGGGTACGCATTGCCATGATTGGCTTATGGGGTACTGGAGGTGAAGCACAGGATTTAACCCATGATAGGCCGGACGGAGCTCTACCAGCTGAGCTACATCCCCAGCGCATGACTCCACTTCTTCTTTCTCTAGTCGGGCCCAACTTTGGACATGCCTGTCCCTTCCAGCTTCAATGACATCACCCAAGAAGCAGCTCTTCAGAACTTTATTGGCTGGGTGTGGTATGAACGGGAAGCCGTCCTGCCACAGCGATGGACCCAAGACACCGACACGAGAGTGGTGTTGAGGATCAACAGTGCCCATTATTATGCAGTTGTGGTCAGTGTAGGGAAAGGTTGGCTGGGGGGGAAGGCAGTCTGGGCTGTCGAGAAGGGCTTTCTGTACCATGGGTTGGAGAAGGGTTGCTTGCTTCGTGGGCTCCATTAGAACACCATTCTTCCATCTCGTTGATGGTGGGACCCTCTTTGGAAGGGGTTACCTGAGACAGCAGAGCCCTGTGGCCAGTTACTCTCTGCTCATATTTCCTTGTGTCTGCAGTGGGTGAATGGGATTCATGTGGTGGAACATGAGGGAGGTCACCTCCCCTTTGAGGCTGACATCAGCAAGCTGGTCCAGAGTGGGCCCCTGACCACCTGCCGGATCACGATCGCCATCAACAACACACTGACCCCTCATACCCTTCCACCTGGGACCATTGTCTACAAGACTGATACCTCTATGTGAGCAGCTTTCTTCCTCTCCCCTCCCCTCCCTTGCCCAGTGGACTTCCCCATAGGGAGAATGGTTCTAGCCCTGGATCTGATAAGGAGACCAGGGGTTGAATGCTAGGAGGGAGAGTGATTTCTGGAAGTTCTCAGGCCAGCTAGATCAAGAGACCCTGTCTAGGGGTAGAAGGCAAAAACTGTTGCCTGAGGTTGTCTTCTGATCTGCACATGTGCACTGTGGTACACACACACACACACACACACACACACACACACAGAGGGGATTGGATTTAAAAAGCCACATAGACAATGGACCTTTGTTTTCCCACCCTAGGTATCCCAAGGGTTACTTTGTCCAGGACACGAGCTTTGACTTCTTCAACTATGCCGGACTGCATCGGTCTGTGGTCCTCTACACCACCCCGACCACTTACATCGATGATATCACTGTGATCACTGATGTGGACCAAGACATCGGTAAGGAGTCCCGGCGGGAGGCTCTGTGCTGGGTCCATTTTATCTCAATTTGCAACAGGAAAAACCCCTAAAGAGAAAAAGGCTTCGTGGATCTTTTAGCCTTCCCCTACCTCATGATCCTCAGAAGACAAAACTCAGACAGACTACCCAAGCTGACTCCTTTCTGGTGGATCTCCCTTTGCAAGGAAGTGAGGACCAATGACAAGTGGGGCCTTGTCTAAAGTGACATCACTCAAGATATTGGGTCACTTCTCTCCTCCCTACCGTACCACCCTTAATTCTGCACAGTAAAATTAAAAAAAAAAAAAAGACAAGGAGTTGTTCACTATCGTCTTGGGGCCTACAAGGACTTCTGGGACTGCTATGTTATCTGTCTCTGTCCCACAGGGCTGGTGAACTACTGGATTTCTGTGCAGGGCAGTGAACATTTCGATCTAGAAGTGCATCTTTTGGATGGGGATGGCAAAGTTGTGGCCGATGGAACAGGGGACCAGGGTCAACTTCGGGTGCCCGGTGCCAACCTCTGGTGGCCTTACCTAATGCATGAGCATCCAGCCTACCTCTACTCCTTGGAGGTAATGGTGATTTTGGACTGGGGCTAAGGAAGGTCCTTTGCTGCCACCTGGTGACAGCAGGCATCCGGGACAGGTGGCTAAAGTGGCTACTCACTGAGATTTCTGGCCTTTTCTGTCCCTTGGTGGGAGAGTCCAGCTGTGAAGAGTAGGCCCTGAGATCACGTTCTGGTTAAAGACAGAGACTGTAATTTCTGCATCTCAAGTGCAGGCTTGTGGGATACATAGGCCCCCGGGGGTATTGGATAATAGGATCAAATGAGTAGTAGTTGAGGTCAGCCTGGTCTCCACAGTGAATTCTACGACAGCCAGAGCTACATAGTGAGACCCTGTCTCAAATGATCAATGTGTTCCCTCAACCCCCGCCTCCCAACAAAACCAAACCAAAGCCAGCTAGGCTGTGGTGGTGCATATCTTTAATCCCAGAATTTGGGAGCTGAGGCAGGCAGAGCCAGCTTTGGGCTACACAGAGAAACCCTGTTTTGAAAAACAAAACAAAACAAACCCAACAACATAAACACACACACACACAACCCCCCCCCCCCCCGAAACCAAGCAGGAAGTAATCTTAGCACTTGGGAGGCACAGGCAGGAGAATCAGGAGTTCAAGGTCATCCTTAGCTACAAGTGAGTGACGCCAGCCTGAGCTACATGAGACTCTATTTAAAAAGAAAAACTCCAGTGTTATGTGGTATGGGGCGAGTACTTTCTGTTGGGTGGGGCTCAGTCCACCTGGGTGCTCATGCTTGCCACATCGGCTCTCCTAGGTGAAGGTGACAACAACTGAGTCTGTGTCTGACTTCTACACCCTCCCTGTCGGGATTCGAACAGTGGCTGTCACAAAGAACAAGTTCCTCATAAACGGGAAGCCTTTCTATTTCCACGGTGTCAACAAGCACGAGGATTCAGATGTGAGTTGTAGCTGTGTGGCATCCCTGTGTGGCATGTTGGGAGTCACTAATATCTCCCTCCACTTCCTCTGTGTCCTGGAGACAGCATCGTGTGCTGGGGTTTGTGGTGAGCCTAGATAGGGTGGGCGGGGTGACTCCAGGGGCCGGGCTTTAGAAGAAAGTGCGCATTCTCCAGTCACAAGGGTAGAAGTCACGCAGTCCTGCTGTCTCCTAGATCCGAGGGAAAGGCTTCGACTGGCCTCTGCTGGTAAAGGATTTCAACCTACTCCGTTGGCTCGGGGCAAATTCCTTTCGTACCAGCCACTATCCGTACGCGGAGGAGGTACTTCAGCTCTGTGACCGATATGGAATTGTGGTCATTGATGAGTGTCCCGGTGTGGGCATTGTGCTACCGTGAGTGCCCGCCCCCTCGCCTTTCACTGCCTAGCTCTCCCAGCTTGTCTTAGAGCCTTTGGTGACCTTTTCTTCCCTGGCTCCACAGCCAGAGTTTTGGCAATGAGTCCCTTCGGCACCACCTAGAGGTGATGGAGGAGCTGGTGCGCCGGGACAAAAATCACCCTGCGGTTGTGATGTGGTCTGTGGCCAATGAGCCTTCTTCTGCTATGAAACCTGCTGCATATTACTTCAAGTGAGTGCTCTTTCTCCCCTGGGCTGAGTCGGGCCTCTGGCCTTAGCCCTTTGGCCTGGCTCAACCTCTGTTGGCAGCCGGGACCATGGAAGGCAGCTGTCACCGGGTGGACAGATGCTGTGGAGGTCAGGATCCCCTTCATCACTTCTGGGAACCCAAATCAACCCACCAAAATTATGGGTTTTCTACCCATTGACCCTCCTAATCATACTTGAAATGAAATCCAGAGTTCCCTTTGATACACACAAACTGTAGGGTTTTGTTTTGTTTTGTTTTGTTTTGTTTTGTTCAAGACAGGGTTTCTCTGGGTAGCTCTGGCTGTCCTGGAACTAGCTCTGTGGACCAGGCTGGCCTTGAACCCACAGAGATCTGCCTGCCTCTGCCTTCCTATGGCTCTGGTTAAAGCCATGTGTTACCACCACTGCCCGGCAGAACTTTGGATTTTTTTTTTTTGTTTTTGTTTTGTTTGTTTTTTCGAAACAGGGTTTCTCTGTATAGCCCTGGCTGTCCTGGACTTACTCTGTAGACCAGGCTGGCCTCAAACTCAGAAATCCACCTGCCTCTGCCTCCCAAGTGCTGGGATTAAAGGTGTGCGCCACCACGCCCGGCCAGAACTTTGGATTTTATATAATTTTATTAAATTTAATTTTTGAGACAGGGTCTTGCTATGTTTCTCTGGCTGGCTCAAACTGGCACTGATCCTTTGACCCCAGCTGCTGAGTGCTGGGATTACACGCAGGATCCACCAAGTGGAATTTTTTTTTAAGATTGAATTTTAGTTTATTTCTGTATGTGCCATGGCACACAAGTGGAGGTCAGAGGACAACTTATAGGAACTGGCCCTCTCTTTCTACCATGTAAGTCCCTGGGCTTGAACTCCAATCACTGAGCTCTGCAGTAAGGGCTGAGTCATTTCTCTAGCTCCTTTTCTGATTTTTTTTTTTCCAGACAAGATCTCAGATAACACAGGCTGGTCTCAAGTTTGCTACATAGCTAAGTCTGGCCTTGAATTCCTATTCCTCCTGTCTCTGCCTCCTACTCAGTGCTAGGACTGCAGTGTGCTCTCTCACACTTGGCATTCATGCATGCATGCATTCATGCATTCATTCTAGATGGAAATACATGCTGAAACTATAGGAAACCACTTTGTGATGCTTTGGGTTCGTGTATATAAAACCAACTTAGACAGGCACATGAACATAACTGGGATTTAAAAATATCTATGTGTATAGATATTTTGCCTGCATGTATGTCTTCCGAGGCCTGAAGGCATCCGATCCCCAAGAACTGAAGGTATAGCTGTTGTAAGCTACCGTGTGGGTGCTAGGAGTTGAGCCCAAGTCCTCTAGGGAAGACTGGGTTTTCTCTCCAGCACCATAAAAGGGAACTTAAGCCAGGCCGTGGTGGCGCATGCCTTTAATCCCAGCACTTGGGAGGCAGAGGCAGGCGGATTTCTGAGTTCGAGGCCAGCCTGGTCTACAGAATGAGTTCCAGGACAGCCAGAGCTACACAGAGAAACCCTGTCTCCGAAAAAAAAAAAAAAAAAACAAAAACAAAAACAAAACAAACAAAAAGAACTTTTAAAAAAAAGATATATTGATTAGTTGATTTAATTTATTTATTTAATGTTGCTCTTTTCAGACACACCAAAAGAGGGCATCAGACTTGTTACAGATGGTTGTGAGCCATCACACGGTTGCTGGGAATTGAACTCAGAACCTCTAGGAAGAACAGTCAGTGCTCTTAACCACTGAGCCATCTCTCTAGCCCCAATGGGAACTAATGAGACAAAATGTTTTGGTTTTTTTCTCGAGACAAGGTTTCTCTGTATAGTCCTGGCTGTCTGGAACTAACTACTCTGTAGACCAGGCTGGCCTCGAACTCAGAAATTCACCTGCTTCTGCCTCCCAAGTGCTGGGATTAAAGGCGTGCGCCACCACCGTCCAGCGAGACAAAATGTTTTAAATGTATTTTCTGGTGCTGGGAATCCAGTCCAGGGCCTTGCCTATGAATGCTAGGCAGGGGCTCTACCATTGAGCTCTATCTTCAGCCACAGTCCGTCATCTGTCATGAGACTGTCACAGCCTTCAGGATGAATCATACTGCTGGTCACACAGAGGCAGCCTGGAAGCTTCTTCATCAGCCGTTCTCACCCTTCCTAACACTGTGGCCCTCATGTTGTGGTGACCCATCCCCCGCGCCCAACCACGAAATTATTTTTGTTGCTACATTGTAACTGGCATTTTGCTGTTATGAATAATGTAAATATTTTTGGAGACAGAGGTTTGCCAAAGGAGTCTCCACCCGCAGGTTGAGGACTCCTTGTTCGCCCTGCTGCGGCTGCGTCCCAACTCCACGTGGTATTTTGGGCTCCCAGACTTTTTGAGGAGGTGGTGAGGAAGATGCATTCGTTAAGGGACAGCAGGAATGAAGCCAGGACTGGGTAGGCCGGAGTAACCTAGAGTGGCTTTTGCTAATTTGGAGTTGTTTTGAGAGGGTGGGTTCAGGACTTATGTCCAAGGGTCAATACACAGCCTTCATATAAGAAGAGTAACAATCAAAAAGATGTAAAAGAAAAAAAATTAGTCTTTAGAGGTGAGATCTCTGCTGTGGAGACTGGAAGTAGGGCCCAGGAACCAAACTCTAACCCTAGACTAGCCCTTCTCTTGGGTCTTCTCCTCTCCATTCCTCCTGGCTCAATTGTTAATTTAACTGAACACTAATGCCACTTCTTCAAGAGGCTTCCCTGACTCTTTCCCCCCCCCCCCCCGAGACAGGGTTTCTCTGTGTAGCCTTGGCTGTCCTGGAACTCACTCTATAGACCAGGCTGGCCTCGAATTCAGAAATCTGCCTGCCTCTGCCTCCCAAGTGCTGGGATTAAAGGCGTGCGCCACCACCTCCTGGCCTGACTCTTAATTTAAATCATGCACCGCCACCCTCGGCCTTACAGGGAGCCACACCCCCTTTATTTCTGCTGCCCCTTACCACTTCGGTTTGTATTCATCTCTGCTCTCATGGCTCCGGGCAGCCACTGTGTTAGCTGTGAGCCACCAATGATGAGGACGACGGGAAGGAAAGGGAGAGACAGGGGTCTGAGAGCCCTTCCCAGATTGATAAGCCTATCTTCTGCCTTCCATGGACAGGACACTGATCACCCACACCAAAGCCCTGGACCTCACCCGTCCTGTGACCTTTGTGAGCAACGCCAAATATGATGCAGACCTGGGGGTGAGCCTGGAGTTGGGGGGGGGGG
>JADRCD010238990.1:0-45862 GCA_019843815.1 Montemys delectorum
GGAAATTGGGAAAGGAGAAATTTATATGTAAATAAAGAAAATATCTAATAAAAAAAGAGAAAATATCTAATAAAAAATCATTAAAAAACATAATCCCAAATATATTTATACTGTTAAAATACAATGATTTCCTTAACTACATTTCTGGATTCAATCATTGTTAATTCATAAAAGTACAATGTAGTGGGTGTTTGGAAGAGCACCCTCATAGAAGCAGGGGGAGGGGGATAGGATAGGGGGCTTCCTTTCTGGAAGGGAAACCAGGAAAGGGGATAACATTTGAAATATAAATAAAGAAAATATCTAATAAAAGAAAGAAAAAAAAAGAAAAGAAAATATTTCACAAAACTCAACACCCCTTCATGATAAACTCCCATCCTGCAGAAATCAGAGACAGAATAATGCCTCAAGACAATGAAAGTTATAGGCAGAAAACTACAGTCACCTTTATATTAAATAAGGAAAACCAAAAACATTTTTTCTTGAAATGGGAGGAAGACAAGGTTCTTTACAATATCTGCTATCATTCAATCTAGTATTTGAAACCATAACCAAATCAGTAAGACAAGAGAAAGAAGGAAAAGGAACACATATAGGAGAGGAAGAAATAAATTATTCACATTTATACACATTACTATGTTTTAAAAACCTAAAGATTCTACCAGTGAAATATCTTAAATGTAGCATACTTTTAGAAAGCTAGCAATGTAAAAAAGAATGTAATAGTTTTGTAAACAACAAATATAATGAGGAATAAGCCAGGGAAATAATGTCACTCATAATACCCCTTTCCTAAGCAAGATACCTAGGAATAACCTAACCAGAGAAGAAAACACATATAAAACATGGAAGAAGATGGAAAGACATTCAGTGTTTATAGGTCATTAGGATTAATATTTTCAAAATGGCCAAGTTACCAAAGGAACAGAGATTCTGGGAGATCCCCATAAAAATCCATAATAGTCTTCGTAGAAAGAGAAAATAATAATCCTAAAATTCATGTTCAAGAACAGGAAGCCCCAATAAGCCAAAGTAATCTTGATGAGAGGAGTGGAATCGAGTGGAAATTATCATAAATTATACTATCAACTATAAAAATTAAAACAGATTAATACTGACAGAAAAACAATGAAAAAAAATGAATAAAAAACTAAATATACCCAGTTTCAATAGAATGGCTAAAAACATGTATTAGAGAAAAGTCTCGTCAACAAAAAGTGCTTAAAAAAAGGACCCTGCATACACACAGAGAACACTGAAACCAGACCATTATTTCTGGCTCACTATTTAAAATAAAATAATCAACACAAAATTGATTGAAGACCTTAATGTAAGAATCAAGAGGCTGAAACTAATCTAGGGAAATACTTGAAGCTCTGGATAGGCATAGGCAACAACCCTTTTCCCTTGTGAGGTAGAGGATCCCTTTCTGAGAGTCCCATAGAGCTTAGGCTAGCCTCCAAATTGTTATGTAGCTGAGACTAAGCTTGAGTTTCTGATTTTCCTTTTGCTGCTTCCCAACTCTGGATTATAGTTGTGTAATGCCACATCTGGTTGGCAGTGACTTTGCAAAGCAATTGTTTTTTTATTTGCATTGGTTTTCTGTCTGCATGTATAAGTGTACCACTTGTATGAGTGTGCCTATAGAGGTCAGAAGAAAGTACCAGATCCTCCTGAACTGGAGTTATAGATGGTTGTGGACAACTATATGGGTGCTGGGAGTGGACCTGGGTCCTTTGTTAGAGCAGCCAGTGCTCCCATCTGCTGAGCCTTCTCTCCAGCACCATCAATGACCTTTCGAATAGGACTCCAGCAGTCCTCAAAATGACAAATGGTGATCATATCATATTAATAGTGCTTCTTAGAACAAATAGCAGAGTAGATGGGAAGGATGTGCACTAGCAAAATCCTTTCACCTCCTATATATCCAGCACGGAATAATATTCAGAGTATATAAGGAATTTAAAAATTTTTAACATTAAAAAACAAATAATCCAAACAAAAATGAAAACATTAACAGACACTTTTCAAATAAACAAATACACATGGCCAATAAAGAAATGCAAATGTGTGCTGCATTGTTAGTCTTTAGGCATACATAAAACTACTTTATGAGTCCATTTCCAATCAGAGTAGCAAATATAAAATATTTTAAAATATACCAAATGCTAACAATGATGTAAGGAAAAGAACTCTTAATATACTGCTGGGGATATGTCAGTATGCAAGCTCCTCAATAAACTGAAAGTGGGACTAGCCTATAATCTAGCTATTCCCCTTTTGGGTATGCACCTGAAGGAACCAAAGGTGGCTTACTATAGAGATACCTGCATATTCATATTACTGTGGCACTGTTCACAGTAGCCAAGTCATAGAATCTACCCTGTTGCTCAGCAGCAGCTGACTGGTTAAAAAGAAAGTGCCATGTATACCCAAAGCATATTATCCTACCAATAAGAACAGTAAAGTCATGCCACTTGCAGGAAAGAGATTGAAATTAAAGATCACCATGTTAAAAGAAATGAACAAGACCATATGCTTTCTCTCACATGTGTATCTTCCTTTAAAATAACAGACATGAAAGTATATATTAGGGACTTGAGAGAGGACTGCTTGGGGCAGTGAATAATAATGCTACATGTAAAGAAGTCCTGAAAAGATTATGTAAAAGGAGCTAATCATAAGAGAACACACTGTGGATGATTCTGTTTATAGAAAGGTCCAGAAAAGATAAATTCACAGAGACTGAAAGAAGATTAATGTTTGTTTAGGATTTGGAGAGGAAGAGAGTAAAGATGACAAACAACCCAACATGAGCTCTTGTAGGGAATAATGCTCTCACACAGTCTTTATATGTTCTAGACATGCTGAGCTGTCAGCTTTAAATGGCTGAGTCCTATGGTTTGTGAATTACATCTCAAAAAAGTTGTTTAAAAGGAAAGTAGAGAGGAAAGAGATGGGGTAGCAGCAGAGGAGAAAGGAGACCACTGCTGGCCTTCATGTGAGGAGACTTACCTGCTGGGCAAAGTGTATGAAAGAATCAAATGCTTCAAGAATTGCTTAGCAGAGAAGGGATACAACCATTTTGCACAGTTTCCTGTCCCTCCCTTTTGCTCCATCAAGTGACATTACTCAAAATGAGTAACAGTATTCAGGCCACTGACATTTCTAAAAGCCACTACAGGAAATTCCAAGGTTGAAGGATAAAGAAAACCCAACCATTCATTTTAAATAGTCTAATTTCACACTGATGGGAGTGCCAGCTAATGTAGGTGCTGGGAGTAGAACTTAGGTCCCCTGGAAGAGTAGTAAATGCTCTTAACTGTTGAACCATCTCTCCTGCCTCTGCTCAGGTCTCAAGGAATTATTTCCTCCTATTATCTAGCATCAATCTTTCCCCTTGGTTTAAATGTAACAACTTAATAGGTTCAGAGTGAGAGTACTCACTTGTGAGAGTATCTGTTGAAGTTACAAAATTTGGGCAATCACAACACATTAGCTGCTAAAACATCCCGGGAAAGCTCAGTACAATCTTAGAAGACACACAGAAAACTGCAAGACCTCCCAAGTATAGAAAAGCTTTGTTGAAAAAACTCAAAGCTGAATTAAAAAATGACAAATTACTTCTAAAATCTCCTTTAAATTGAATATGAGAAAGCAGCCTACAATATGCTTTCCTATACATTCCTAACCAGATAACCTTCCAAGTACCATTCTGTGTGTCTAACCTATGAAAATCTAAGTGTGTGCACAAGCAGAGAAGCGTAATGTAGAACGTGTCAAGTTTCTGCATACATTTAGTTAAAAAGAGAAACAGCCTCTGATGAATGCAATGACATTCACTTAAATCAAAGCCAAACAGTTACACCACAACTAAACCAACCCTGGATACATAATGAGTTCTTCTTTATCACTTCTAAAATTAGCCTCAGAAATAAACAAGACTATCTTAAAATCTTTTAAGTTTAATTTTAAAACAGCTTAATATTTTTAATGACTCTAAGGTGGAAGAGAAAGAAACCAATGTCTATCTAAATGTCTATCTAAAAGTTTATCCACTATTGGTTATTTTACCAGAAAAACAATTCTATATTGTCTTAGTTGATGTGTGTGTGTGTGGGGGGGGGAGTTGCTGTTGTTGTTGTTGTTGTTGTTGGAAATTTTTTTGAGGGGATGGGAAAATTCCTACATAGAGAAATGCTAAAGAAATGAGGGTAAAATAGTAAACAGAATGAAAGAACAGAATACATACAAATAATGGGAAAAACAATTTTCTATTTGCTAACATAGGAAAGAAAAGTTCCCCCCAAATTTTTTTCATCAAATTTACATGTTCATTTTGAGATAGACAATGATATTATTGCAAATTCAAAAAGCACATAAAATCGTTTAACATTTTGCCCCCCATAGGACAGAGCCCAACACTTAAGAAATATCCAGCAATACAGATGTATGAAAATCTCAAGGAAGAGGAAGAGGAGGAGGAGAAGCAGGAGGAAGAGCAGAAGGAGGAGGAAGTGGCAGCAAGGTTCAGCACTGGAGGCTGTGAGCCTACATAGGAGGATAGGAGCCTGATGACAGAAACGGAGGGGGGGGGGGGGGAGGGGCAGAGAAGAGATGACTCTTATACCCCATCATCTCAACCTTGGCAAGGATAAGTTATAGTGAGCTATTGCTACTTTGAAGCAGAGGCCTATCTGAGAAGGAGATTTTAACATTAAGCCTGATTTTATTATTCAACTATTTACTATTCAACTATTCAGCATGCGGAGAAAAGAATATGCCTTAATGGCTCTCCTTTAACATTCTGCAGTCTGGTGACTAAAGTTAAAACATATTAGAAGCATGGACTCTAAGTATATCACTACTGGTGACATTAGGAGGTATAAAAAGCCAGGTTGAGGTATGCATGGATCAGAAGGTATAAAAGAGTTTAATAAAATAGCTAAAGGGGGGGATTTTTTTGGAAAACTTTTTTATTAGATATTTTCTTTATTTACATGTCATATGATATCTCCTTTCCCAGTTTCCCCTCTGAAAAAAAATTAAAAACAAAAAGAAAAACAAACCCTGTTCCCTCCCCACTCCCCCTGTTCACCAACCCACCCCCACCTGCTTCTTTGCATACCACCTAATGGAGTACAATCCATAGCAAACACAATCAGAAGGTGAATATAGTCCTAAAGGCATAAAAGATAAACAGAACAATATTTTAAAAGGAGAAGTTGCAAGGAGTGTTTAAGAATTGCTTAATAAAAGCTATTACCAACAGTGAGCTATTTCTGGAGTAACAGCAGAAATCAGAGGTACTTGTTATGTGATGATTTAAATGAGAAACTGTCTACTAGCAACACAATGAAAGGTGCCCCTGCAGGTGTTTTACTAACCTACTGGTGGGAGCTTTCACACCAAATTCCCAGTACTGTTTTCTTTTTATTTACTTATTGTACCTATATGGTTTTGCCTGGGTATATTTCTGTGTACCATACTATACAGTGCCCATGGAGGCCAGTAGAGGGTGTCAAATTCCCTGGAACTAGAATTAGAGATAGTTTTGAGCCAGTATATGGATGCTAGGAACGATGCATAGATTGTCTTAATAGCAGTAAGTTATTTTACTTAACCAGTTAGACACCTCTCAAGCCCCAACTACGTATTTTAAAACCAGACATGGATGGCGATCCTAAGTTCAGTTTAAAGCACCATTGTTTTTTATTATACACACCTTCGATAATCTTTCCCATTTGTAACTACTGCAAGATAAGCTAGCCAGTCATGTCTTGGGAGTCCACAATTGTACGGGAAATCCTGCCTTGCTTTAGACTTGGCTTCACAGGAGCTTATGCTCAGCTTCTTTAACATGGTAGCTCCAATTCAATCCTACAAACATTAAGTTGGCCAAGTCCCTACTAGCTTCTGATCTCTGTTAAGACTTAACACAGAACAAAAGCCAAACACGTTTTTCTGCCTCAAGATACCAAGGAATTCACATGTGATCTCCAGGGTACTTTCTGGGGTAATATAATTTGTAACTTCAAATAATACAATATAATAATTACCTTTTACCATAAAAGCATTCATTTTCTTCTATATTATTTGGACTTAGTGGCAACGCAAGCAAAATCAGAGATTGAACTCCTTAACATGACATAACAGCTTTAGCTGGTTAAATTAACTAGGTAGTAGATTTTTTTGTTTGTTTGTATGAAGACAGGGTCTTACTATGTAATCTTCGGCTAGCCCGAAACTTGCTATGTAGACCAGCAGCGCTAAAAATCATATAGACAAACTTACCTTTACATCCCAAGAGTGCTGGAATTAAAGAAATATATCTCTATGTCCATCAGATACTAGACTTTATGTTTAGTATGCCTAATATATACAAGGTTGGAGTTCCATCCCCAACACTGCAATAACAATAACAATAACAATATTAATAAGTTACTTATTTTCAAAGCTAAGGTAATGCCATATGTTTGTTGAGTTATAAGAAGTAATAACACTTTCTCCATGCCATATAATTCATTCTCCACCTTACTATAATGGACAGTTTTCCCTTATAACATTTTTTGTTTGTGAAATATAAAGATCTTTAGCACCACAGGAGACAGAAAATATTAATCTGTGGGCCCATGTTTGGAACTGAACTTCAGGATGGCACTCAAACTTGACAGAAAGTGGTTCCAAGAGTGGCTCAGAACTTCCAGGTAAGCCATGGCTCCAGTCACTTAAGATCACTCTGTTTGCACCACACTGCCTTTTACCTGCTGCAAGGAGATTCAAACTTATCACATATGAAGCATAGGATCTCACAGCTTCACAGATTAAAAAGAATAATGTGCAAGTTATGCTGCATGGATGCTACACCTACAGGTACATATAAACATTCGTCAGGTAAAGAGCTCCTATGATCAGAGATAAAGTCATAGAATCCAGAAAAAGAAAATCAAGAAATAGTAGCAAACCAGAAGATCTTACCTTTTCTGGCAGGTGCAGGATGGTGTGTTCTCCAGCACTGAAGTGAGATAGAGATTTATAGGCAGCGCTTGCTACAATGGGATCCTGGACAAGGCAAACAGAAATAAACAGATATCAAACAGCAGATCCAGAGGAGGCAAGAAAATCTTCTCTAAACCAATGTCAGGATCCCACTAATATTCAAGTGCTACTTAGTCCAGAAGAGCATTTACCAGACACTTGAGAAAAGAAATTGTTTCTCATTTCAAAGAAGTACTGGTTTTTTGTTTTTTGTTTTTTTAAAGTAGGAGAGGTGAAAAACAAAACTAAAAGATCATAATGAAGTAAGAATGACTGATCATCATCAAGCATTCTTCAGGAGAAAGTGCCCCCAATAATAGCAAAAAATAAAACCGAGCCAGTGGGCTCAAAAACACTCAATGTTTTATCCTAATTTGAACTTTAAAGTTATCTAATTACTCAGGTGCCTCTGAATTAGTATGGCTGAGTAGAACTGTGTGGATTTAGAGTCTGACAAGTTGCTGTTTAACAGAACAAGTGACCTATTTGTGGTCCAAGCTCATGTACCCACTGGGCAAGTATGTCTCTAGCAATCCCTGCATGCTGACGCATACTTGGAAGCTTATCACAGGGAGGCAGAGACAGGCAGTTTCCCAGGTCTCACTGCATAGCCAGGCTAGTCTATTAGGTGTATCCATGCCGGTGAGGGACCTTGTGTCAAGAAAGATATGCCTGAAGAATGACACTGGAAGTTGTCCATTGGCCTCTACATACATGAATTATACGCGAACCCAAATAAACACATAGACTGTACTGTGTACTAGGCCCTCCTTTGGTACACACAGGTAGAAGGACCAAAGCAGAAAAGGAAAAGAATCATATAAAAGCAAAGGATAATGTGAACAGTCCTGCACATCTGTCATTATTAATGAGTAGTGGTAACGATTTTTAGGTCTGAACTTACTAATGGTCACTTTTCAAAATGAAAACTTCAGTTGAAGAGAGCTTATTGTTTATCCCGAGTCTTTTTCCCCAGCTATTCCCCCAGTTTGTTCTGAGTCACTATAAAATATCTATAAATATACTATACACTATAAAATACACTATAAAAATACCTTGTTTTGGGTGTGAGTCCAGAGGAAGCTGAGGACTTGAACTTTAAAATTCTGAAAAATCAGTAAGTACAAAGAAAAAAATTAAGAAAGGGTTCAACTTATATTGAAGAATTTGCCACCTACACACATGCATAACTAAGACTGCCAAGAAGGCACCATCTAGAAAGCTGACTGTGGTCTCTGACCTTTGAAGACCCACTACAAATGTCACTCATCTGTGACACTAGTCTTAGTCCCATCCCATCCCTGCCCAGGCCACCTTCCTCAAACTGGATACATAGAAGGTGTGTGGTAGCACGTGGTGTGATTAATTCCCATTAAGTCGCACATGTCATATGGCTGTCACTGTGTCCTTTTCATTTCAAAGACTACGAACACCAATCCTAAGACTGGTTCCTTTTAATGACAATTATTCAATGAATAACTACTCAAACTCAGCACTGTTTGCCTGCTTTTGATCAGTGTCTTCCTTGTGTGGGGCAGGGTTAAGGTTAGTGCTTGACCCCTCTGACTCACACTCCATTCTTCTTCCCTCCTTAACTTTAGAAAACCAATGCCCCCGACGTCAACGGAAAGCAGCACTACACATCTTCAACGTCAGTCTGACGACACCAATTAAATCAGCATTCCGAAAGGTCCCCTAACAAGGTTTGCTGCTTCCTCCACCACACTCATTTGCTGGTTGTTGAACTTTAGAGGACAAGGATGTGGACAACAGAGTGTAACAGGAAAGTGAGGGTACCCAGCAGGAAAATCCTGAGTTAGACACCAACTTTCATCTAGTTACTTCCCTGGCATATATCAGACATTCAATAAGCGATGATTTCTTCAGTGGACATGACTCTTAAAACCCTGTGCTTCAATTTTAGTAAGAACTTGAAAATAATATCTACCATTATTTATCAATACTATTATGGCCTAATATGGTTTGAATTAATGTATTCTGAGTTGATGAATAAATATACCATAACTAATGGAAGACAATTTAAAATCCATAATCCAGTTTAATCATGGACTCTATAATTCACTGCTTATAGTTTAGTGGGCAAAATTATATATACCTGTAGTATAAAATAAAAGACAAGTTCACAGAAGCACATAAAGAAGTTTGAGAGCAGAAGTTGTCTGCTAGAGGAAAATTATCCAAGGATAGAATGAGATAATGAAATTTTACAATTCATAAAGCATATTTTTAAAATTATAGATGAAAAGAAAGGAAGTCTAGTCAGAGGGAATAGTATGAATAAAAGAAATGGAAAGGTTTGAAGGTACATTGTAAGACATCCTTTGTTCAAATGGATGGCTAGGTATGGAGTTCACTGCAGACAAACAGAAAGCTCGCAAGTAACTAGGATAGAAGGGATATGAGAAGTGTTTCCAAGAGCATGAACTTGGGAGAGCTGGCCTCGCTACTCAAATGCCATGAGGTGGTGAGGGCATGGGAGAGATGCCGTCCCCCCAACTCATACCTGTAGCAGGTAGAAGAACTGGCCTCACTCCTTGCAGGCTGTGGCACTGGGTGATCTAGTTCATCTAGCTGGGGCAGTGCTGGAGAGCTCTCCCTATTGGTGCCAGCACCCTAGTAATGCAGGCCCAAGGGAGCAGGTGGGCTTCTTAACTCGGCTATTATGCAAGCCCAGACCTAGGGCATTTAGTAGGGCCACCCCAACATCTACCCTATCCATAATCTGCTGGAGCATGCGAAAGGGCCAGTCCTACAGATCTATGACAAGGCTCCACGGCACAGGCAACAACAGGATATCCAGAAGAAATCCCAGTGAGGATCAGAATGGATGGTGTAGTAGAAGCCAGAGGACTTGAAACAGATCAATGTTCATTGCAATGAGTATCTGCAAGCAAAGAAGTGCAAACAAAACAGTACACTCTGTGATACACTATGACACCACAGCTGCCATGACAAAGATGGGGTTTGGTCTGATTTGGTTTTTTTTTTTTTTTGTTTTATTTTATTTTTTTATTTTTATTTTCTATTTTCTTTAGGGGGGCAGGTTGCAAGGGCAGAGAACAGATATGAAGGAACAGGGAGATGAGTGAGATTGGGTTACATGATGTGAAATTCACAAAAAGTCAATAAAAGGTTAAAGAGAGAAAAAGGAACAAAAGGAAATGTTTGGGGAAAACTGAATGTAACTTTGGCTTCGATCCCAGTAACTGCTAGGCAGTTAAATGAAAGCAGTGTAAACACATGCATAGGAAGAGGGAGAAAGCAGGAGAGACAGAATAGAGAGGGAAGAGTGAGAGGAGAGGAGGAAGAAGGAGAAGAAAAGAGAGGGAATGTGAAAAGAGCAGATGGGTGAAAGAGGTGGAGAGGAAGAGGAGAGAGAGGGAAAGGAAGGGACAGAGAGAGGCTGGAGGGAAGGGAGAGGCAGCAGCTCTCCACTGTGTCTTCACTGCTGCTAACCAGCAGAGTACTGTTCATAGTCAGACCACTCTGACTTAGAAGAAAGAAATGAGTAAATGGTCTCAATGCAGTCTACTTGAATAACAGAAAAAATGATGATTATGTACAGATAAACCAAGTAGATGAAAAATCTGAAAGATAATCTAGGTCAAAAGCATTTCTCAGCCACGAATATACAAACATCAAAACCAACACATAAAAACCACTTCACAAAGTAATCCATAACAAAATTTCAATAACTTTAAGCCCAAGCAATTCAAAAGTGTAAGCTTTTCTGACCTTGAGGATGGAAAAATGAAAGAGCCCAACATGCCATTACTGTAGATTTTAGACTTAGTTCTTGATCAATAACCATGTAGGCTCTGGACAAAATAAGACTGAGTACCTAGGTATTATAGCCAGAAACAAAGACAACTAAGGGTCACAACTCAAAATTTTCCCTTAAAATATTAAGGAATAGGTATCTTCTTTTATAGTTATAAAAAATGCCCATACATAAAAATAAACTTGCAACATCCTACATTGGTTCCACAGTTCATAGAGCAATTATGGACCCAGTATATTCTTTGTGCAGAAAGAGTCCTAGTTGTTCAACCTTAGCAATGATGGATTTGATTTTATCCACTGTGCAGAATTTTAAATGGTGGGAAATGGGGCTAGAAAAACAGGCCAGCAGTTAAAAGTACTTCCTACTATTCTAGAGGATATGAGTTAGAGTCCCAGAACCCATGCTAGGTGGCTCACATCCATCTTTACCTTCAGCTTCTGGGAATCCAACAACGTTTTCTGGACTTTGAAGATACACAAATACATGTGGCACATGGGGTTAATGCACACACATGCTGCACAAACACACATATAAATAAAATAAATCTTTAGAGTGACTAGAGGTATATTCTGATACTTCTGCCTAATCACCTTATCTGAAACACACACAGGACTGTTACAGAATCTTGAAGTATGGTAGTTTATTAGAGGCACTAAACTGGACATTTATCAATAAAAATACTGTACAGTTTTTGAGAGGAAAGGAGTGAGAAAAAGAGATAGAAGCTTATAAAAGTAAACACATAAATGTAATTTTTACTGTTTGACTATTTCACTCAAAGAAGAGCTAGGAAGCACGTGTTAAACAGTGCTACAGGAACCTTACTTAAAGCAAAGATTCTCAAGAGTGTTTCAGGCTGTTATAATGATAAACATGACCTTATAAAACTGCAAAAATACATCCTACTTCTATAAGTTTTAATTCTTGTGCTTTTTCACTTAAAACATTTAAAATAATGGTTTTAAACAGCTAATATTATACACTATTATTTTAGATATAGTACTTTTAACATAAAACACACTTTAAAAAATCTTGAAAATTCTCGTAATAAAAGCATAGTCTCCTTTTATGTAAACTAGCTGTAAAAATGAAGGATTAATTCAAAAAGTAGTTATCACACCATACACTTTTCCTGAACAATTAGCTTCTTGGGCTCCAAACACGTACCTCATATTCAACCGTATTGACTGTTAAGGAAGGAACCAGAGAGAACAGTTCACTCAGGGTCTTCAATATGAGTGGTCTCATGTCACAGCTCAACTTTGGAGAGAGAGCATTCCAAGTGGAGCGAATACAGACAACCTATGAAACAAATGTAAGAAGTCAACAACCACAAAAACTCAAACGTGTATGAAGTCATAAGTTAGGAGTATTACAAGATGGACATGGTGGTTCAGGCATGTAATTCCAATTTCTTTGGAAGCCTAGGTGGTAAGATTCCAAGTCAAGTCTATCTTTGCTGCAAGACAAATTCCAAGGCCAGTATGGGCAATGTAGCAGACCCTGTCGCAAAACAGAAGGGGAGGGGAGGGGAGGGGAGGGGAGGGGAGGAGAGGGGAGAGGAGAGAGGAGAGGAGAGAAGAGAGGAGGGGAGAGGAGAGGAGAGGAGAGGTTACTAGGCAGAGTTCAGTGAGAGCACTCCTTAGCAGAGAAGAGGTCATGGGCTCAATTATTAGCACTACAAAGAGTGGCAGAAAGTACTCTGTGCCAATATAAGAAGAAAAAAGAAGGACATTCCTGGGAGGAAATACAGAGACCAAGTATGGAGCAGAGACTGAAAGAAAGTCTATCCAGAGACTGCCCCACCTGGGGATCCATCCCATATACAATCACCAAAGCCAGACACTATTGTGGATGCCAGACACTATTGTGCTTGCTGACAGGAGCCTGATATAGCTGTCTCCTGAGAGGCTTTGCCAGAGCCTGACAAATACATAGGCAGATGCTTTTAGCCCAACCATTGGACTGAGCACGGTGTCCCCAATGGAGAAACTAAAGAAAGGACTGAAGGAGCTGAAGGGGTTTGAAACCCCATAGGAAGAACAACATCAACCAACCAAACCCCCCAGAGCTCCCAGTGACTAAACCACCAACAAAGAGTACATATGGAGGGACCCATGACTCCAGCCACATATGTAGCAGAGGATGGCCTTGTAAGGCATGAGAAGAGAGGCCCTTGGTCCTGTGAAGGCTTGATGCCTCAGTGTAGAGGAATGCTAGTGTGGGGAGGTGGGAGTGGGTGGGTGGGTGGGAGAACACTTTCATAGAAGCAGGGGGAGGAGGAATAGGATAGGGAATATCAAGGAGTAGGGACCTGTTGAGGGAATTATAAAAAAATCAATCCACCCTGCAAACTCCATTTCACGCCAGGCCACGTTCTTGAGCAGGTACTGACCAGCATCACTGTGTCCCAGTGGGCTCTTATTTTTGTCTCCCAACTATTAAAAACATCTTACTCACATGCATCTCTTTACACACCCCCACAATCATTCATCTAAATAGCACCTAGGACCCGATAAGTAAAGCATGACTCTTAAGGCCTTAATATCCAACCAGATTTATATAATAATAAGATGACAAGTACAAGATACCAATACAATAATTTCAGAACCAAATAATAAAGGCAATATTCTAGCCCAATTAATCTATTTTGTAAAAACCTTTGCTTGGTTGTATAACCACGTAGGGTCTCAACATATCCTCTATCTTAACTTAAAAGACAAAAATTTTGTACCTGGTTATGTACTTAGCTTAGATTTGATGCCATCTGAAAACCATTTTCTCAAAAGTAAAAAGCCTGGGCTTGCTAGGAGACTATGTAGTTTTTCAACTCCATCAGAAATCCAAGAATGACTGAATAATAGAGAATATATGGGAAGCCTAACACAGTTTCTAAAATTTTAGCCAATTGATAGAGTCTGCTGGACACCTGGACAGTCCTTACTTTAAAACGTTGGAGCATCAGTCTTCAGCCTTCTGGCCAGGGTCATCTGACAGACCTTTGTAATGCAGAATTTTAAAGGGCTGATTACCCTGTCTTGGCAGAGATTATCAGACTATTCCACATAGTGTGTCCTTTCCTGGACAATAATTTTGTCTGTAGATGGAATGAGGCAATTTCTGCCTAGTGGCTGTCTTGCCACAACTGGACAAACTCCAATGATGTTCAGTTTCTTTTTTGAATCTGAAAAAGGGGTGCTATCAGGAGCAGAAAGGAAGTTTTGTTTTTTGTTTTTTGTTTTTTTAGTTGAACAGAAAGGATGAAATGCTGCAGCATTTTCTCTGTCCAATCACATTAGGGCAGTGACAGGCTTGTGATTGGACAGCAATAGAGAGGTGAATCTAGAGTTGGAGGAAGAAAACGGTCAGGAGCAGGAGGGGAGAGGTCATCATCATGGAGGCAGACAATGAGGATGAGTCAGACCCCACGTGGTTATACAACCAAGCAAAGGTTTTTACAAAATAGATTAATTGGGTTAGAATATTGTCTTTATTATTTGGTTCTGAAATTATTGTATTGGCATCATGTAATTGTGATCTTATTATTATATAAATCTGACTGGATATTAAGGCCTTAAGAGTCATGCTTTACTTACAAGGTGTTAGGCGCTATTTAGATGTATGATTGTGTGTGTGTGTGGGGGGGTGTGTGTAAAGAGTTTCATGTGATAGCTGGGAAAGAATAACAAGAGCCCGCCAGGACATGGAGATGCCAGGATAGCACCTGCTCAAGAACGTGGCCCAGCAGGAAAGTTTGCGAGGAGGATTCATATTTTAAATATTCCCGCAACAGGGACCAGGAAAGTGGATAACATTTGAAATGTAAATAAAGAAAATATCCAATAAAAAAAGGGAAAAAAGAAAATAGCTTAAGTATGAAAAGTTGATATTTACTGGCCTGCAGTGTTTATGCTAATCAAGACACTTTTCCAAGTGCTTTATGCATTAACTCATATGACTTAACTAATAAATATCTTCTGAAAAGAGAAAGCAATATGATAAAAAAGTAGATAAGATTTTATAAGGTAGTAGCCATAAAGGTTTTAGATCAATTTAAATGGTTGAAAATGCAACTTACCTCACAAGACTGTTTTTTATCAACTATGCTTCAGTTACCAAACAATTCCTGTTACGGTTTAAATATCAGGCATCCCACCAACCATATACCAAAGCTTGATGTGCAGCTCATAAAGCTCTTGGAGGATGAAGTCCCTGAGTGTGCTAACCAGACGAATGACTTAATCCATTCATAAGCTCAACTGAATAGGCTTCTAGGCGGTGTTAATATGAGAGAAAGTGAGTCGGGTAGGCTACACTCATGAAAGGTGTATCTTGTCTTTGATGGGTCTCCTCCCCTCTTCCACTCTTCTCTATCTCCCCGCTTCTCCCAAACCTCCAAGGCTACCATGAGATGATCAGGCCTTCTCTCCCATGGTACACTGCCATAGTGCACAAAGCTACAGAAACACAACAGTGAGGTTGGAGCTTCTGCAAGTGGGAGGCAGAATAAAGTGCCTCCCTTAAAGTAAAGTTCTTGGTTATTTGTAACAATAATGACAATATCACACATGTCCTCTCTCTCTCTCTCTCTCTCTCTCTCTCTCTCTCTCTCTCTTTCTCTCTCTCTCTCTTTCTCTCTCTCTCTCTCATACACACACACATGCATGCGCACACACACACATGCACACACACATGCACATACACCATACACATACACTCCCTACATATGTCAACCCCAATTTTTATATGTGTGTATATACATATGTGTACCTATTTTTTAACATGTACTTCTAGAAACATACCAATAAAAGTAAAAAGGTAAGATGAAAGTAAAATACCCCATCCAGAAAATTGGGAATGGGGTAATACAGAGAGGATTCAAAAATTTCTCAATTAATCTTACTTTAGAAAAAATGTTAAGGAGATGATAAGATAATTTTATTATAAATAATTTAAGTATTTCTAAAGCACTTTTGGACTAAGAGGGTGCTAAGCATTAACTCTGGAAGCAAAGGCAAATGTTACATTACTTGTCACAATTTCCTTAAACCGGTGTTCCTAGTCACTACAATATCTGATTTTACAGTTATTCAAATGTCTCCTAATGTTAATTTGAGCTGTAACAGATGATTATTTCCACTGATAGATATTTTATTAAAATTTTAAGACACGACAAGAAAAGTGCCAACAAAGGACCAACTAGAGTTTAACCAGGATTAATTTTGCTAAAATGCCCATCTCTTCTGTTGCACTGCAATTAATATATACAACTTATCTCTATCTACAAACACAAATTATTTAGGAAAAGCTACATGAAGTCATAATTGCAGACATGTCAAAGACACATGAATAATATATACTTAAAGGATACAGATTGAGAAATCTTCCCCTCTCCAAGGAAAAGAAGTGGCAGAAATAAGAAATAAGAACAGAAAGAATTCCTCAGGAAAAACTTAGATTTATGGGTTTTGCTCTATGGAGCAAAATGTTTGGTGTTTCTATGAAACACCAAAAATAAAAAATAAAGATGTCCTTTGTTTTAGAAACTACTACATGGTCTGAATCTATCAAATATGTACAAAAAAAATGCTACAGGCAAGACATGAGAGTAAGCACATTTATAAAACAACTGTGGCATTGCAAATAATCAGTGTTTTAAATATTAATTAATATTAATTTTAAAAGATATAATTCCTTAGTAGCTACCCACAAAGACACATGCACCTATCCAAAGCAGTACAGAAAGCCAGAAGGAAACGCAATATAAAATGCAGTTCAGTCCGCTGAAGAATTTATCAAGCTGTAGTAGAAAGGAAGTGAAACACGTGATTCTAAGTTATTTGGCATGACTAGAATTATGCTAGACATAAAAGAGCTGAAAGAGGAATCTAAGAAGGAAAGAAATGTCAGGGGGTAGTAATCCTGCCATTGAGGGTCAAGAGATGGTGAGGCCTGAGAGCGACCTGGAGAAGAAATGGGCGGAAGTCATGCAGATGCAATACAAGATAGCAAGCCAACCATGAAAAACCATGTGTTGGCATAAAAAGTATGCATGCTGGGAAAAGCAGGTGGGCTAGAGGATTCCTAGAACAAAGGATTTGGACCAAAGTTTAAAAAAAAAAAAGAAAGAAAGAAAGAAATCACCAGAGATGTTAGAGTTGAGGAACACATAAAAGGAAAGAGAGTCTTACTCCATAAGGAAATAGCATTTGATAACATTACTATGTGACTTGCCTAAAGTTCATGGGGTAATCTTACAGCCCAAGTCAAAGTAGGCACCAGCATTCCCTCCTCTCATTTCTATTTCTAATCACTCACTAAGATAAATGGGGCTGTTCAGTGAACTCACAGATTGTCTCTGCTCACCCCTTACCTTAAATGCCTACCTAATGCCAATCTTGGTTATTTCAAGATCTGTTTTAAATCACACTTCCTCAATAAGGTTTTCTCTTAAAATTCAAGTCCTCTTTCTATTCCTCCTTTTTCCCCTTCAACTTCTAACACTTAAATTGCTGGGTCTCTTGGTTTAGCATTTAATTATACACTGGTATTGCTTGCTATTTTTGTGGATGGAAACTGTCTTTTCAACTAGATATTAAGGTGTTAAAAGACAATGACCACGTAGCCTGGTTCTTGTCCTTCACTGACCTAATACACTTGTATGTAAGATATTGGTCTTTATCAAGCACTAAAGGCAATACAACATTGAGGGGCAGGAATAAAAACCTAAGGGTGAGAACAAAGAATTAAAAGAACCAGGGTGACCACCTGGAGTTGGATAATCAATTTTCTCCCTGGGCAAAACTCTTTCTCCCACTCTTGGAATTCCTCAGAGGCTGGTAGTTCTTTGTGTAGGGCTGACCTTGTGCGCCATCACACTAGCAGGTCTCTTGGTGCTGTCCTAGTCATTGCATGTTTAGGCAGCCAAGTTAGTGAGACTATGTGGGTATTTTTCTCTGGCATTCTAGGAGAAACAATCTCACAGTAAACTCTCTGTTCCTCCTCTTAGACTCTCTCATCACCCTCTTCTGCAGAGATGCCTAAGTGCTAAGTGTGGGAATTATTTTATATTTCTGTATTTAGGAATATAGATGTATAAAAATAGACATATATGTATATAACAACAATTAATGAAAAAAGAGATGCCATGAATTTGAAAGAGCAAGGACAGGTATATGAGAAAGTTTGGAGTAAGCAAAAGGAAGGGTAAGTGATATAATTATATAATAATCTCAAAATATAAAATAATTAAAATTTTTTAAATCCTAAAACAAGCAAACAAGCAAATCTAAGAATGCCAAACAAGTATGTTTTAAATAATCATCTCTTTAATTCATTAAACTAAGACATGAGCTGGAAACTGAGAAGCCTGGGACCTAACAATCTGGCTCAAAACCAAACAATACAGAAGGAAACTGGAAAGAGGGCATATTCATCAGAATTAAGACCTGGGTGAACTGGTAAATATGCTAGATGTGTCTGACCAGGATTCATGAGATGTAACAGAGAACCATGATACAGACATGAGGGTGCGTTCACGTGTGAGGCTGCTTAGGCAATGGCTGTCACTCAGACAGTTCTATAAACCCACACCCCATGAAAAGGTAGGCCTCACACTGCAACAGCATGTTGATGATCTAACAGGATCAACAAAAATCTAGACATCAATTATAGAAGCAGAAAGAGAGCCAGTCTTCTCTGAGTGTGAAGGAAGAATATTCACAGCTTTGAGGAAACATTTTTTAATTTTTTCCTCTACCTAAAAAGTTTTAAAAAATAATGCCTTAAAAAGCTACTCTTCTCATAAACTATGAGAAAATGCTGTAGAATCCTTCTATAAAGCAGGGACTTGCATGTAAGCAAGGTATAACCACAAACAAGAGTAAAAAGCCTCTGGCAAAGCAGCTTTCCCTAGCCTGCTGACCTTCACAAACTGAACCACTCTTGATTGGATAGACAGACCTAGCCTCAAGACTACTTGGCGTCAGCCTAATACCTCCTTGCTCTATGGCTCTCCTTGAACCTTGCAGATATGATCCTCTTGGTTGGTTAACCTGTCAAGCTGTTTCAGATTAGTCTGGCTTTTGCTGGTTTATTCTGTCTCTGCTGTTCATTAACCCATAACTAATGTCTCCAATATAAACTGACTTCTTTTTGCTTTGTGTTTTTTCTTGCTTTGCTCTTGAGACAGGAAATTCCTATGTAGCCTGGGCTGGTCATAAAGTCATGGCAATCCTCCTGCCTCAGTTTCCCAAATGCTGAGATTATAGTCCTGAGTCACAATTACTCCCAAAACAGACTTCTTTAAATTTCCATAATATGAAGTTGGGTTTAGAGTTGGGGAAACATAGGAAGGAGATACCAAATAGCAGAAATTAATAAGTGTATACATACCTGCATATGGACACATATATATTATGATGTTGTCACTTTTGTGACCTAACAACTTCTTTTGAAATATTCATATGCAAATAAGAGATGTGGACTTCATCCTACTGAAGATGAGGAGTAGGAACTGACACTCCCACTTAAAGACCACCACCTGGAAGGACCATCCCTGGTTTAGAGGTTGGAGTACAAACCCTGAGGCCAGGGAGTGTGACATCAGAAATGGCAGAGAGCCAGGGCACCTGAAGCAGAAGCACCTTCTGGAAGAAGTCTCAAATGCATATCACGAAATTCTTCATGTAAATATAGAAGCAGGCCCACCTAAAAATGAGTTCGCGTCGAAAAATACAGTTAACCCGTGTGAACTGCCAGAAGCAGAGGATCTCATGCTAAGATCTTAGTATAATAAAACAAGTAAAAGTAAAACCATCTAAAATAAATAATGATGTTGTTTACAATCCAATGGAAGAATATGATATAATAGAAAAGAAGTGGAAAATTTTAAAAATAATAATCTAAAGGTTATAGAGTTTAAAATCTTGAAGAACAGAGAGCCAGCTAGATAGCTCAGTCAGGTGCCATTTGCCCCATGGAGCCTTAAAATATTAGTTGGAGCAACTTAATCCAATTAAAGGAGGAAAACACATCCAGACTCCAGAAATTTGCCCTCTGACCTCCACACATGCACTGTGACATGCGCACACATCATCATCATCATCATCATCATCATCATCATCATCATCATCATCATAATGAATGTTTTCATTACAACTGAGGGTCACACACACCTGGAATCACAGAGCCTAGGAGATGGAGACAGGAGGACCATAAGTTCAAGGTTATCTGTTCAGTTTCATAGGGCATCTGATGACAGCCTAGGCTACATGGGACCTTTTCTTTAAAAGAAAAAAAAAAAAAAAAAGATGTGGGTTGGTAAGACATCTTGGAGGGTAACGGCACCTGCTGTCAAACTCTGGCAGCCTTAGTTTAACCCCAGGCTCCATATGATAGAAGAAGAGAACAAACAATCAGACATTGTCTTCTAACAGCAAGTCACATGCCATAGGATGTGCACTAACTCACATACATGCATACACACATGCATGTACATAAAATGAATAAAGTGTAATCAAATATTTACAGTAATCATGGGCATCATTGATCCAATATTCAGTTACCCTAACTCCAGCCCAAGTAAATAAATGTTATAAAATATAAAGGTAAAAGTTAGTGCTATGTTTGGAACTTAATCAGCTCCCATGTATCCAATGTTAAAGGTACTGCCCCTAGATTGGGGCAGTTGGGAAGTTTCCAGCTAAAATCCTGTCCTCAGAGTGGGATGTGGGGGCCTGGTCTCTTCCTCCTTCACCTATTCACTCCTCTACCATGAGAGGAAAAGACTATCTCTACCACATCATCCCCTACATGGTGATCCTTGTCACAGATGCAAAAGCAAAACGAGTCAGTCATGACCTAAATACTCTATGAGTCTGAAGAAAACTAAAACTCTTTTCTTCTAAGTTGATTACCTAAAGTATGCAATACTGCAACAGAAAGCTGTGCCACCACTCCTCCCTTACCCCCCAAAAAAAGTACTGAGCAACATTTACAAAGGGAGTTTAATCTTAGAATGACCCTGGTTGGCTGCAGGGCTGAGAGGTGAAAACTTCAATCTAGGATATAAAGTATACTGTTTACAACTGAAAGAGATGCTCAAAAACAGGACGTGGGCTTATGAAGACGACAGAGTAACCAACCTGAAACTGCTCTGAATGGTCAGCCCCTGAACAATAAGAATAAGTAGCAATATCAGCAATTAGATTACAATTGATATAGCAAATGGAGAAATGGATATATGGACAGAGGAGAGCAGCCCTTCTTTATAAAAGAATCCTAGCTGATGAATGTAGAGCAATAAAAACTAACCGCCAATAGGAAAATTCCACAGGATTCACTGTCGGAGTAGCACCTACTGATAGGTGCCAAATTTGGTGTACAAGCTTGAGAACAAACAAGACAACTGCACAGTATCAAAGTGTCTCCCCCAAGAGTCATTAATTATAAATGAAATACAGTAATTACAGTAAAGAAATATGGCATAAATCACCTTTAACACGGGAACAATGTCTACGTTAACAGTAATAAAATATACAAAACATCTCCCATGGCATGATACACTAGGACAAGAACAATAGTTCTGAAATACCCCTGGCAAATAATGGGCAGTCATGGCATATGCCTAAACTAGGGAACATGTTCCCAAATAACTGGCCAGGAATCTTTAAAAATATCAGGATCACAGAAGCCAATGGGATAGACCACCAAGAAAGGTTAGAGGAGAGTTAGGAAACATGAAAGCTAAACTCCATGTGGACTCGTAGGATAGGAAGGGACCAGGAAGAGAACAGGTGTGGAGAAACCTGGTGACAGCTAAATAACACAGACAGCTGGTTACCAGCAGGGCAGTAGGGCAGCAGGGCCGGTTTTGGTACCTGTATTGAAGTGACATCAGTAAGCAGTTCAGATGATAGCAGGCTGTGTTGGAAATGGACAAGAATTCAACATGTTGTATTAGTTATAATGAGACCTTTTAAAGGAAATAATCTACATACCCACATACAATTGCCCCAGGTAAGCAATTCTCAGCACACACACAGTTCCCTGAGCACCACAATCAGTGTGAAACCAACTTGTCACCCTTCCTCTACTCACTGTTCATTCTGACATCAGCCTTCCTACCCCTGAGGACTCAGAACTCCACCTTCTATCTCTACTGATTTGCCTGTTCTGAACTTTCCCTGTAAGTGGAAGCCAAGAGTATGTGCTCTTTTATAGCTGGCTTCTTTTATTTAGGATGCAATTTTCAAGGTCTATCATGTTGCAACATGTATTGGCACTTTTAACTGAATATGGCTCCATTCTACTTAATATATTTTCCATATCATTTTTTAACTTCTCCATAACATTTTGACACTAAGGGCTATAAAAAGAACAGAAAAGAAACAACAATGAAATAATGGCTAAGAATATCCAGAGTCAATGAAAAGCATAAACCTCTAGCTTCCCTCTTAAGATAAAAGGTTGTTGTTGCTGCTGCTGCTAACACCATGATTGCTAAATGATGAAAACAAAGAGACCATCTTCAAAGCTAAACAGAAGAAAACATGTACACCTTTCAAGAAGCAGTTTAAAACAACAACAGACTTTTCAAAGTTAACAAACCAGATGATTGTGAAATAAAATCATAAGTGGAAAGTGCCATCCAGAAGTGCTAAATCCACCATTCAATTTTAAGGGAAAAACAAGGAAAAAGTAAGTACATAAAATCAAGCCAGGCACGATATCTATGAGGGTATCTATCATAAGCAGACAGCAAGTTAATACCTAAATACAAATGGCTCAAAGTCTCATTGAGTTTGCCTGAGAAATGATTCATCCCATACTAAGTGCTTTGATTATGCATAGTTTATTGCTAAGGAAAAATAATACTTTTCCTGTGTTCATCTTCTACAATTGTTGCAACACTGAGAGTGAAAATTAAGGAGACTGTAAAGAAGATGTGAAGATGCAGAAGGAACACGGGATTAGAGGAGGGGACCCCAGGCTTTCCCATTTCATAGCTGTGTGACTATGGCAAAGCCATTAATCTCTCTGCCTGTTTCCCCAGCTGCAAAATGGAAACAATACTAGTAACACCTGCTCTTTGGATAGTGTGAGGGTGACAGTAAAGGCCGCAATGAGACAACTGCATACAAATGTGCTTCACATAATGAAAAAGATGGTTATTGCTGTTATATAACCAATGGGGGGAACCAACAAACCCCAGAAGCATAGGAGCTTTTGCTCTTAATTCCTGTGCTGCAAAATTACTTTGTTCCTGCATGGAGAACAGAGTGCTATCTCCTAATCTTACTTTCAAAAGCTATTTCTAGAAATTCCTGAGAGCAGCCTACTCCTTTTGTCCTGATTCTTTACTCCAACAGAGAGAAAGCTTTATAAAAACCTTTAGACTATGAAAAATGCCTCGTGTGCCCTTTTTATAATGAAGGTAAAAGAAACTGCCTTTACAATTAAATGACTCAAGCCATCATCACATAGCGAAGCCCTCTTAAGCCAGCACACACAATTCATAAAACAGGATGCTTCTGTTACCAAAGTACAATAAGCAGGGATAAGAGAAAGCAAAAGACACACAATGGATGGCACAGAAACAATGGGGGGAAAGCACTCTTTCTCACCCCAATAATATGGGCTTAAAGGTTGTAAATATTTTTTTAAATGGCTAACGGGACTTTATTTATACAATTTCAGTGCTTTACTGTGTGTGACTAGTTAATCAGGAAGGCAGGGTTGTAGGAAAAGAAATATAAATAAGAACAAATGCAGAGTGGCTTCCTAAGTCTCTCACAGTCTAAATGCCAGTCACCCCAGTGATTTCTCTCTTAGATCTGTTCAATCTTTGTTCTGTTGATGGCCAAGAGCATAGATGCACATTTCTAAATCACACCATGACTAACTGATAAAAAGTTATTTGCATCTTCCATATTCTATTAGCAAGCCCCAACACCACTGTCCCATTTCCAAATTACTCAGAGAAACAACTCAGCATTTTGAAGTGCACCTTTAAAGCATTCTGATATCTGAAGAGGTGGAAAGCTGCAGGTCACACAAGCAAGAGCTGAGAGTGTTTCATGGAACAGACTAATCTACTAAGCAGTCAGTGCAGGGGTTCCCAGCTCAGGGCCAGGCAGACGTCTTTTGATTTATTCATTCGCTCATATGCTTTATTCCTTCGTGCTCTCTGCCTAGTCCCTTCTCTTCCACTCTTTTCTGTTTCCCTTCAGAAAAGGGCAGGCCTCCTAAGAGATACCAACCAAACATCGCATCTCAATTTGCAATAAGATTCAGCACCTCCACTCATATTAAGGCTGAATAAGGCAACTCAATAGGAGGACAAGGGTCCTTGGAGCAGGTGAAAACATAGGAGTCCCACAAAAACATCAAGCTATATAACTATAACACTTAACTCAGCCAGGCAGATTTTAATCAGGTTTCTTTTCTATTCCCCAGAGTGAGAAACTGCAGTTTTCCTGAAACACATTCCTGTATGGAACAAATGCTTCTAATATACACTCAACTGACTTCTCTGCAGGAACAGCAAGAAGCATAGGGAGGTCCCGAGTACACTCACACTTCAGTGGTACTAGATTCTATTGGAACTAATTATCTTGGTACATACTCTTTTGACACAAAACCTGTGGTAAAAATGTGTTTGTGGTGTGTGTGTGTGTGTGTGTGTGTGTGTGTGTGTGTATGTGTGTGTATGTATTACTGAGGGTCATGCCACAGTGCAGAGGTCAGAGAATAATTTGCAGGACCTGGTTCTCTCCTTCCACCTTGCTGAGTGTGGCCTCACCTGTTACTATTGCTCCCTACACTCCAGAATAGCTGGCCCTCAAGCTTCCAGAATATTCTCCTATCACTGCTTCCCAGCTCACTTCAGGAATTCTGGAGCTACAGATTGAACTCAGCACTTCCTGCTTTTTGTGGAATACAGGGATAAAGCTGAGATAATCAGGCTTGAAAGGCAAGCCCTGTAACCTGCAAAGCCCCCTCCTCAGCCTGATTTTTTAAAGCCATCTCTTCTTTGTTTTTTTCTTAAATGAAGGTAAGACTCCAGGGTGACAAAGGAAAATAGAAATTCAACCAATATAGCTGAAGACCTACCTACCCACATCTCAAAAAGAACCCAATCACAACTACAGTAAGATTAAGATTGCCCAGAAGATAAAGAATTGAAAGCATTGGAAATTAAGTATTTACTAGCAAAAGAACAAAGAACCATCTGCCTAGAGTTGGCCATGATGACAGGCACATACCCATCAATCCCAATGCTCTAGGGATTGACCTAGGAAGACCAAGAGTTAAAGACCAATCTAGGCTATTTTTAAGGACACATTCACCCTCCCCTGAAAAACGTCAAGCAATTTAAGTATCATTTACTTCAGTTTTAAAATAGACTACAATGAGCACAGACATTGAGAAGTATGGTCTGAGTTTTCCTATTGAAAATTGATGTGCTATGTGCTACAAATATTTGATAAGTGAAGCAGTCACTTCAGAGCCTCCAAAGATACTGTAGAAAACAATTACACATTGAAAAGATGATGCTCTGATACATCTATTGAGCCTAAATAACTTTAGAATATGAAATTACAGAACTACATTTCTAAGTAAGCAATAATGACTAACCAAAACCTGGAGTGATTCTTTGTCCAATGAAAGTGGTTCTTCCAGCCCATCTACACACAGTCAGAACTAATGCTAACTTATACAGACAGTGCTATCTACAACTCCCTAATAAGAAGGAAACAACAAATTCCCCTTCCAGTAGATGCAATCTCATAGTTAGGAAGATTGATTTAAGAACAAAATCTACTACCTACTAATACCAGAGGAGGGAAATTAACAGGCTTCTTTAGGAATTGAGTTTTTTATCAGTTTGAAAAACCCACAGAATCAAAATAAAAATGTTTCTGAAAATAAAGTTCTACAAATGTAAATATAGTTTTTTTTCCATCCAGTACAGCATTTCTCCACAAATTTGTTGAGGAATACATGAAAGATTGACCACCATCTATCCTACATCTTTTTTTGCAAGGGAAAGAAGGTTAAATTTCAGAATTTAAGAGCCAAACGTTGGCCAAACATTACTGTCATGGTTACTGGACTCTGCTCCATAACATGAAAACAGCTCAAAACACTATATACACAAATGGACATGCCTATAGTCCAAAATAATTTTATTTATAAAAGTAGATATTGGGCTGGATTGGGCCAGGTCACAATAGTTCACCAATCCCTGGAACTATAATATCTGATTGCTACTTAGAGACAACTTCACAATTAAATTAGATGGATCCCAGAAAGTACCACATGCATGACCAGACTCTTTACTGGGGAAGGTACCTTGTTATAATACAGTGTCTGATTCATTAGGTGTGGTGCAAAGCCTAGTAGTCCTGATTTCTAATCAGCTCACAGGTCATAGTAACTCCTAATAAGAAAGCAGGTGTATCTCTCAGACTTTAAGGCCAACTTGGTATACACTGAAAGTTCTGAGCTAGCAAGGGCTACCTAGTAACACCTGTTTCAAAAATGCAAAAGCAAATGAACAAGAAGAGGAAGAAGGGGAGGAAAGAAGTTAGTTAAACTACATGTTGAGTTAAAAATACTAACCTGTATTAGTAGAGTTTCCTTAGAATTGTAAAACAGGTAGGAAATGACAGATGAGGCAATACACTTGAGACTTCACTAGAAGAATTCTAATAGTGGGAAGCTGTATGGTTTCTACACCATAAAGAAGGCAATTAGACCATGAATTCTAACACTCAGACTTTAATTACACTCTTCCACTTACAAGAGGCATGAAGATAATGTCAAAGCTTTTATCCTCATATTGGAATTTAAAGAAGAAAATGTTATAATTTCTAAGCCATTTCTTATAGTCTATAAGCCATGTCTTATAGATTAGATGTTTAACATGTTTAATATACAAATACAATTAAAAAACACCACTAAAAGGTTTTTAAAATCCCCGAAGTTCTAATAGTTCTTTATATTACTTGGCAATAACATCTTTTTAAATTATTCACATAGAGTAAATACTCTATGAAAAGGCTTTCACTGAAGTTGGATAAAATTAAAATCTAAGAAATAAAACACAAGTTAAGAATAGCTAATATTTTCCTACGACTCAAAATTATTTGTCTATTTTTCATCAGTTTGGGGTGTACAAAATGAACAAGGGTTGTGTACCAGATACTAAGCTGGGACACTGGTGAGAGGGAGGAGAGAAAACAATCGTTGTTATAATATACTCCATACCTTCAAGAAGCTCAGAGGTAGCAGCAGCTGATACAGGAACATGCATACAGAACTTCAGAGGAAAGTAACCGCATAAATCACACATTAGATACAGAGTAAAACTAAAAAGTGAGCCGATGTCAGATATGTGACCCTGGAGGAAATAATGTGGAAGAGCACTTATATACCCAATATTCTGGAATCTTTGTAATTTCCGATACACCAATTCAACTGTACAGGAAAAGTGGTTATCACAGCATAATAGAACACAGTGAGGAATGATCTATGCTCATGCAATATGAGAGTCTTGAAATTTTTTCACAAGTTGACATCTAACGTCATGAATTTGAAGATTGTGACAGACTTATTTGCTAATGTATGGTAAATATTGCTAGTTTAATATAAAACTGCTAAAACAGTCAACGATGGTTTTACTGTGAGATAAAATGTCATTGCAAGATCTACAATCATCCATTTTATATAATATATAGAAAATACCTAAAAGTGCTTAAAATACTGGAGATATATATGTATAGATGTATATATATTTCTTTTCCTTTAAGAACCTGAGTTTTCATTCCACGTCCTCTCAGTTTTATCCAAAGACATTTTCATGGGTGAAAGCCTGATATGGATCACTTGTCCAATGCTCCTACCATAAAAATGTGTATATAAATCAAATCTATTTATTTTTCATTTTCTAATATCATAAGATTCAGGTACTTTTTAAACTGAGTTGCACAATGGTCACACAATCAAGACATAAATATACTGCCGTATTACAAAGTAATCACTAGACAGAAAGGGTACAAATTCAGAAGTAGTAAGATTCAGTAAAGATGGTGATGTGATTTAAAACTACTTCTTTATATTCTCTGTTTTCTATCACAGGTTACAACAGTGAAGAACCAGAAAGCACTGACAATGAATAGGGATCAGTGTCCTTTTATGAGGTGGAGAGGTAAACTGTGAAAAAGACAACAGAGAGGAAGTAAAGAATAACCTCATACACATACAGACGTGTGAGGAGGACACAGTGAAATTAAACTTCTGGGAAAAGAGTCAGTTTAAACTAACCATGGCTGCCTCTCCCTTAGAAAGGCATTCAACCCTGGGATATAGAGATGGTTCAACAGTTAAGAGCACATACTGCTCTTGCAGAGGTTCTGGGTTCAGTTCCCAGCACCCACAACAGATGGGTCACAACCAAGTATCACTCCAGTTCAAGGGAATTATACATGGTCTTGCTTCCATGGGTGCCTGCATACACATGCTAAACTTATACTCATGCAGGCACACATTCATACAAATAAATAAATGAATGAACAAACAGGTTCTTAGAGGAAAGCCATTTACTCTCACAGGCACAGCAGCTTGCACACCTCTTCCATTAATGAACTGTTCACTGCAAATCATAAATGCTGACACCTTACACCCAAGTCTTTTAAGAGCAAAACAAAACCAAGCTGCTCTTAAGCAAATACTAAAAGTTCAAATTTTAATTTCCATAAAAATTCAACACATCTAAGTGAGCCATTAATGCCATTTGAAATTATTCTCAACAACTTACAATGCAATTAAGTATTTCAGAAAGCACCAGAAAAACATCTGTGCTACAGCAGTGATGAAGGAGCCTTCCGAGAAAACATGCAGCAGCTGCTAGTAAGCAAGGAAGAGAATGAGAGTCTATTTGCCATGGAAAGGAACATTAAGACAAAGATGGAAGGGAGAGGGGGGCCACAAGAGGGGAGGTCAGGAACAGGAAAGAAATGAAAATAGGCCTTGGCATTCGGTAGTAAAGGGAGACAAAGAGAACTCTCCATCACTTTTCTCATTTTACTTCCAGGAAAATCCCACTAGCTTTACTATTCCTTCATCCCAATTTTAAAATAAACTGCTTATTTATTTTTAACTAATTATTGTGTATAGAAAAACGCTTCTTCCCCACCCCAACACTTTTTAATATTTGTCTACTTCCCCCACCCTCAAAAAAGGTGAAAAGGTAAATCACTAATAAAGGTATTTCAAGGATTAAGAAATCATTTATCAAAATGTGTTCTATAAAAATAACAGTAATAGTAATAACTAAAATAAGTATCTCACAATCTTAAATTCATTTACTATATTATATCCATGTGCTCATTCAATTAGATGTCAAAACAGACAATCAAAACAATATGGTGCCCCCGACAAACTATTAGTTTAAAACAACAAGTGGTTTGTGAAGAAGGCTCAGTGGGTAAAGCACGTTCCACAGAAACATGAGAACCAGAATTCCAATCTATAGCATCCATGTAAACACCTGGTGGGCACAGCAACCCAATCCAACTGTAATCCCGACACTTCAGAAACAGGGATAGGATCTCAAAAGTAAACAGTGTAGAAAGACTAGCTGAAATGACAATGTCTGGGTTTAAGTAAGAAATCCTGACAATAATTAAGGTGAAGAGTGAGAGAGGAAGACACCCAGTGTCAGCCTTTGGACTCCACACACATGTGCCTGCAGACATACAAAACATTTAAAGTATACATGTACATGAGTGATCTTCACACGCAGTCAGGAAAAGTCAGGAGAGCATATACAGTATCCTCATATTCACACGATGTATGATTTTACTCTATACATAGCATTATAATGTTTAATCTTTTCTGAATATCCTGTATAATTTGATTTTTCAACTGTGTTGGTTTGAATGAGAAATGTCACCCATTGTCTCAAGCATCACAGCGTTTGGCCCTCAGGTGGTGCCATTGTTTCTGGAGATTTAGGTAGTACAGCCTTGCTGAAGGAAATACATATAATTGGGAAAAACTTCTGAGGTTAAAAAACTTCCATCACCTTAATTTTACTCGGTTTGTACTCTGCTTTCAGTTCTAGGTGAAAGTTCTCAGCTCCCTCCTCTAGCTGTCACCCCTTAACAGACTCACTGCTCTGGAACCGTATGCCCAAACAAACTCTTTCTTCTATACATTGCCGTGGTCATGCTATCTTATCATAGCAATGGAAAAGTAACAGCAAAGCAATGGAAAAGACAGAAGTTGGTACCATGAGGCCACAGTGTTGATGTGTACAAATTGACCATATTCATTTTCGGAGAAATGTGGGAGATCTGAACTCTGGACTACAAAGGCAGTTGAATGCTATCAGCAGACCATGATGGATCATCTTATAAGGATCTTGGAAGAGAGTAGTCTAAGAGCCATACAGACTATGGAGGCACTACACAAGAGGGAACCAATATTTCAGAGGGAATAACAGTGTTAGAAAGATGACTAGAGGCTATTTGTGTGGGATTCCGGCAAAGACTTCAGATGCCATCTGCTCATATCCTAAGAATTTGCCCGAGTCTAAACTACAAGGCAATGGTCTAATTCCTTTGACAAAGGCTATTTCAAGGCAACATAATATTGAATCTTTGGAGTGGTTGTTATAAATGACAGTTATGCAGGTTTACAATTTCAAGAGTAGGCAATGCAAAAAATAGATAAATAGTGAGACAGAGAGACAGAGACAGATCAGACAGACAGACAGACAGACAGATATATGTACACACTGTAGAGTTTAAAGAGGAAGAAAATGCAGCACCCTTTAAGCAATATTGCAGCCAAGCCAGTGCTGGAAAAGATAAAAAGCTCAGTCCCATTAAGGGAGGCCTTTTGCTAGAATAGGTACTCTCAGAGCAACCTTCCTACTTGTGAAAGGAAAGGCCTTAGGCATTGTGTGCTCCTAGAAAACTGAATAAAAGCACTACTTTTATTCAGGTTTTTATAAGCTTGTGGGGTCAGGAAGCCAGGGTCCATCCTACCCTAGAAGCAGAATTTGTTAGTGCCATTCACATGAAACTAGACTTGGAGCCATAAAAAATACAAGAGAAAAGAGGTAGGTCACAGAATCTTACTCCATGGCTTCTGAGAGCCAAGCTATGTGTTCCTGGCAGAGGAGCTCCTGGTTGAAGACCCTCAGAGGCCACTGCATAAAGCTATGAAAGAGAAAGAAGCCTGGGCTATGTTAGAAATACCAAGATGTTAGACATGGAAGAGTAATGAGGGCCAAGGAGAGCTTCACAAAAGGTGTGGGACCAGTTTCAGGCAGCTAAGCTGGAAGGACAGAACTATCTAAATCCTTTTGACAGTGGACACGCAGCTATAAGATTTGGCCTTTGCACTGCTGAGTTTCAGTCTTGCTTTGGTCCAGTATTTCCTCACTATTCCTGAATTACTCTTTTTGGTGGTTGTAATGTATATTCTACGTTATTATATGTTAGAAGCATATAATTTGCTTTTTTAGGGAGTTACAATTAAGAGACTGCCTTGAGTCTCAAAGAGACTTTGAACTTTGGACTTTTAAACTTTGTTGAGACCATGACTGCGGGCACTTTTGAAGTTGGACTGAATGTACTTTGCATTATGTTATGGCCAGAAGACTACAGAGACCAGGAAGTAGACTATGGTGGCTTGAGTTATAAAAGTAGCCCATAGTCTTGAATATTTTAACACTTGGTTCCTATCTGGTGGCAACTACTGTTTTGAGGCACAGCTCTGTTGTCATGTTATGAAGGACAGGATTTGAGAGTGAAAGCCTTCACCGCTTCTAGCTCACTGTCCATTCTGCAGTTCAAGATGTGAGCTCTCAGCTTCTTGCTCCAGCTGCCATGCATCCTAACAAGGTGGACTCTAACACTCAGGAACCTTAAGCCTAAATAAGCTCCTCCTTGGTCATGGTGTTTTATCATAGCAAAAGAAAAGTAACTAATGCAGCAACCATGTACGTAGAATACTTAGTACATATAATATCCTAACAGAGATATACACTCCTTTATGACTTTGATTATTTTTAATTAAAGTATTTTATTCCTATATCTTACATAAGCTTTGGCTATGACATCCAAAACTACTGTAATTTTTTAATTATATTTGGCACACTGGCCACTCTTTCATAAGAACTGACATTTAGGGTTTCTCCATCCACCTACTTAAATTTTATTTTACAGGGAAATATGAAGGTTTAAAATAGCTATTCATACTTTACAAAACAGTGTTAAATGTCTTCTACCATACTTGAGAAACAAAGTTCTAAGGTTAGGTACCATTTTACTGACAGACACGTTTATTGCTTCTCCTTCCCAAAAAGTCAAGCCAGGAACTAACAGCTACTCCTATGACATCATCTAATTATCCACTTGCAGGTAACTACTTAATCCTAAAAAATACACCAGAAAAATACTAGACAGACACACCAACACTCAGACACATACATATATGCACACACTATCTTAAGGTACATAAATGGATAAAATATGTTCTTTTTCCTATAAGACACAAAGAGGAATAGCATCCCAGAGGAGGATGTACTCTTGGACTCCTAGTAAACAATATGCTATATGAAAATCATCTTTAAACACCACATATGTGTGGTTCACTTACATAAGATGTCCAAAGTTGCTAAGTCTATAGTGATAAGAAGGAGGATCCTAGTTATATAAGGATGAAAAGTGGGGTACAGTCAGTGGTGCAGCATTTCAGAGTGACTGCTGAAATGTACGGAGAGTACTCTGGGAATGATGAAAGTGTTCCAAACCTAGCTGTTATGGTTGAAGACCTCTATGGACATAAAAAATAAATAAATAAATAAATAAAATCACTGTGTATTTAAACAAAGTGAATCTCAATAAGGTTTTTGAGATTCAATTTATAATAACTGCAAGACGACTGATGTTTTCAAGGCAGTGAAAGCTAAGTACAAACCTCACTGCACAATGTTAACCAAAGCTCACAACAAGAGCTAAAGAAGTTGACCTCATACTAATAAAGGCAACAATCTGTGAAGACATTATAATCCTAAACAAATATACACCAAACTCAGCCAACTGCACCCAATTGCATAAAGCAAATGCTACTAGATTAATAAAAAACAACAGATCCACCCCGACAAATTAGCAGTGCACAAGTTCAACACCCTGCATTCCCTAATAGACTGAACATCCAGAAAAACAAACAAACAAATAAACAAAGAAAACAAAACAGAGAAGTAATAGAGCTAAATGGCATCCCAGATCAAGTGAACCTAACAGACAGTTGCAAAATAATCCACACATAAATTCTTCTGAGAAGCCCATGGAACTTTTCTAAAATAGATCATGTGCTAGGACACAAAACATAGTCTCAACAAATACCAAAAAACTGAAATGCCCCTTGCATTTGATTTGACCACAATGAAACACAGTTCAAAACAATAGCAATAGATACAACCAAAACTATTTATGGAAAGTTAGCATGTTATTTAATGATGAATAGGTCACTGACCAAATAAAATAGGAAAATCACAAATCCACAGAACTAAATGAAAATGAAAGCATAATATCTATGCTACACAATGAAGGCAGCCCAGAGAGGGAAACTTACAGTTCCAAATACATCAAAAAAAAAAAAAAAAATCAGAGAGAGCCTAAGGAAGCAATTCAATGAAGGACCTTAATACCTTGAGGCCTTAGAAAAATATGGATGACACTATCTTGAAGCAGGAGGCAGGGAGAAATAACCTAGACCAGTACAGAAGCTGATGAAATAGAAACAAAGCGACGATACAAAGAATCAATGACTAACTGCTGGTTCTTTGAAAAGACTAAGACTGACAACATTTTACCCCAACAATGGAAAGAAAGGCAGAGGATCCAAATTAATAAAACTAGCGTTTGTAAAAAACGAAACAGTATAACAGACACCAGTGAAATCCAAGGCCTATGAAGATACATCACAAACCTATATTCCACCAAACTGGAAAACCTAAAGGAAATGAATTTTTATTGTATATGACCTACAAGTGGTAAACAGAGAAGACATAAACAAACAATGAGATTGAAGCAACAATAACCTTCCAAACAAAAACAAACAAACAAACAAACAAAAAGCAAACCTCAGGCCCAGACAAATTTCCCACACAAACTTATCAGACTAGTAAAGAAGTAAAAGTAATATTTCTCAAACTATGACATAAAACAGAAAAAGGAAAGAAGATAAAGATGCAACAACAAAAACAAAAAAGAAAACTCTGCACCAATCTCTCTGCTGAGTATAGATGCAAAGGTTCTCTAGAAAAGACCTGCAAACCAGTTCAAGCAAAAAGTCATCTACCCTGATTAAGTTGCCTTTAGCTAAGAGATACAGGAATGGTTCAATATATATAAATCAATAAATATAACGTGTCACATTAACATACTCAAGGACAGAAAAGACATGATCATCTATTTAGAGGTAGAGAAAGCTTTTGACAAAACTTACAGATAATTGAGGAGTACAGGGGCCATATGTCAGGATAGTAAAGGCAGTACACAACAGGCCCACAGTCAGCAGCACTTTAAATGGGAGAACACGGGGCATTTCTACTAAAATCACAAGCAAGGCAAAGATATCCACATTCTCCACTCATAGTCAATACTGTGCTTGAAGTCTGAGCTATGGCAGTAAGGCACGTGGTGAGGAAAAGGAAAGGGAGAAGCCAATATGTCCTTCTTTAATGTCCTACCAGAAATCTCCTACAGCTGATAAATACTTTCAGCAAAGTGACAGGATACAAAATTAACGCACAAAAATCCATGGTGTCCCTACATAACAATGATAAATATACTGACCTAACCAAGGAAGTTAAAGACCTATACAATGAAAAATGTAAAACAGAAAGAAATTGAAGACACTGAAAGATGGAGAAATCCTGCATGTCCATTGATAGGATTACTGTGAAAAATGGCCATCCTACAAAACCAATCTATATTTAGTACAATTACCATCAAAATTCCAATGCAATTCTTCATAGAAACAGGGAAAAAAGTTAATGTTCAAATAGAAAAACAAAGCTAAAACAATCTGAAACAATTAAAAAACAAAAACTGCTAGATGTAGCACCTTTCCTATTTTCAACTGATTCTTCAGAGACATCACAATAAAAACAGCATGGTACAAAAACAGAAACATTAAGTAAAATTAAAAGTCCAAATGCAGGCTCATACCCCCATCGGCACCTGATGTTTACAAAGATGACAGCAATACACATTGGAAAAAGTTAGCACTTTCAACCAATGGTGCTTGTCAAAGTAAAGAATTACATGTACAAAATTAAACCAGGCCTTTCTCCGCTCATGAACAAAATTCACTCTAAATAGATCAAGGACCTCAAACTAAAAGCTGATATCCTATATCTGATAGAGAAGAGAGTAGAGAATATACTTATAGGCACAGAAAGAGATTCCCTCTCGAAGACTACAGACGCACAGTAATACTGATAAAGAGGTCCATAAAACATATGTAGAGAAAGCCATCAGGAGGCAGCTATGTAAGGCATATGTAAGGAGGCAGCCTAAAAAATGGAGTAGGGAGAGTATTTACCAACTATTTACCCAACAGTGGGTTAATGTCTAAAATACACAACAAAGTCAAAACACTAAGAAAACAATCAAATTTTAAAATGGGATACTACACAGAGTTCTCAAAAGAAAAAATACAAATAATTAAGAAACTTTTTTTTTTCAACATCCTTAGCCATAAGTGAAATATAAAGGGAAACTACTTTATGGAATTTCATCTTATTTCAGTAAGAAAAATTAAGATAAGTAACACAATTGAAAACAATTGAAACATGAATCTAGGGAAAGAAAAAAACTTACTCATTCTTGGTAAGAGTCTAAACTGGAAAATTTGCCTCAAAGGAAATCAATGTGGAAGTTGCTCAAAAATATAAACTCAACTGTACCACTCCTAAGCATATACCCAAAGGATTCTGTAACCCACTTATGGAGGTACTTGCTCATTCATGTTTGTTATTGTCTCATTTATAATAGATAAAAAATGGAAACATCCTGAATGTTTATGAACTGATGAGTGAATCAGGAAAATGTGGTTCATATACACAATGTAATATTATTAAGCAATAAAATAATATAAAATTATGAATTTACAAGTAAATGGATGGAGCTGGAATTAATCATTATGAGTGAAGTAACTCAGATTCAGAAGAGCAAAGAACATATGCTCTTCCTAATATATTGCCTTAACTTTGAGTCTTTCAGTGCATGGGTTTAAAGTAGAGTGCCGATATATGTCAGGAAACTAAAAAGTGATCATGGGATAGAGTGGGGCGAGTATTCCAACAGGAGAGGATAAATAGTACCCACATGATAGAAAGAGGGCAGACTAAAGAGGGAGGAAAGATTAAATGGGGTGAGAAATGTGATAGTGGAGTAGAGAAAGGGATGAAAAAGAAATTCTAAATCACTTTGAAAATGCAATTTAGAAACTCAATATATTAAACAATTCCTAAAATACATAATATACATATATAAGAAAACTTTATGGCCCAGAGAGAAAAGATGGCTCAGCAGGTAAGAGCACTTGCTCTTGCAGAGGATCCAGGTTCAGTTCCCAGCACCCATGGTGGTGCAGAATATTCTAAAACTCCAGTTCCAGTTAATTTGGCAGTCTCATCTGCCCTCCATGTATACCAGGCATGTACATGGTGCACATACATGCAGCCAGAATACACATACACAAAAAAATAAGATAAACCTAAACAAAGTATTTAAATGGAGTTCCCCTATATGAGGGATGGAGAATAATGCCTTTCTCTGGAATGTAGGTCAAAACCAAAAGGCCCAGTGTCAGATGTAGGTTATCATGGCTTTGTGAGTTGTTGCTCACTAGGTCACACAAACCTTCAAAGCATTACTGGTCATTGACATTGCTCTTGGAATTTGATGACACTGTCATAATATAACAAGAAATCAAGTTGGTAATGACCTAGAAGTTTTATACCTACTGGCAAGGTTTCATAATGCTAAAAGCTCCAAGCCAGCCAGGGCTACAGAGTGAGAACCTGTCTCAAAATACAAGTGTATGTCTTTGAAGGGTGGGAGGAGTCATGATTTGGGGGGGACAAAGTAGTAGGGGAGACATAAGGGGAAGAAGATAAGGGGTGAATTTGAAGAACTTATGACACATGTATGAAACTCTCAAACAATAATCTTTTTCTATTTTTCTTTTACTAAAAATATACTTTATATATATTCTGATTATGGTTATCCTCCTCCAATTCCTCTGAGATCCTCCCCACCTCCCCTCCCATCCAAGTCTAAACTCTTGTGTCTCTCCTTAGAAAACACATGGGGATCTAAAGAATAATAGTAAGATAAAACAAAGCTGAATAAATCAGAATAGGACAAAACAAACAGGAGAAAAAGAGTCAAAGAAAAAGGACAAGAAACACACAGATGCACACACCAGACACTTGCACACCACATAGTTGCACACTGGACACTGCACACTGGACACCATAACATATAATCACAGGTCCTGTAAAAAAATGAAATAATTCTTAATTTAAAAATACATGAACAAATGCCCTGATTAAACATTTATAAAAACTGCATGGTGTGGGTGTATGTATGTGTGTGTGCGTGCATATGTACTCAATATAGGCTGCCATTACACCAAAATCATAAAGGTGATAGCCCTGAGGCATAATGGAGAAATTTAGAGTAATGACCCCATACTAACAAGTGCATGTGCATGCTAGTGTCCCCAGTAAGATGCTCCATCACAAGGTTATGGGCCATGTCACACATCCAATGAAGTGGATTCACAGAGGTCCTGTGAAAGGTGTGTCCATCTAGTGGAGGGGAGAAATCGGGGCAGGGAGATAGTGGAGAGATATTATCTTCCTGAGATCTCAGCACTGCATCAGGGGATCGTTGAGGAAGATCCTGATAAGAAGATGCTGACACTTCTTGACATTGACACTCTCCCCCACACAGGGCATTCATCAGCCTACATCACATGGAACCATTTGGAAGTGTGCTGCTATTATATTTTCAGTAAGTCTGAGGGTAACTGAAAAGAAAATCATTTACTGGGGCTCGAGAGGTGGCTCTGCGGTTAAGAACACATAGCACTCATGCAGAGGCTCTAGGTTCACTTCCCAGCACCCATGTCAAGAGGCTCACACATGTCTGCCAGCTCCAGCACCAGGGAAAACACAAAGCCTCAGGCCTCTGTGGACATCTGCAATCACCCACATGCACATTCATGTACCTATCCCATACACAAACAAACAACCATTAAACAGAAATAAATCCTCTTTCTGTAGCAGGTACATTTCCAGCTCATTATTCCATGTGAGCACTGCTAACAATTTCTCAGCACTGCCATTTTAACAAGGAAACAGTCAATATACAAGCGGATGGGTGTGCCTGTGCTGCAGTGACACTTCCTTTGTAAGCAACAACAGAGATTACATTCTTTTTGAGTTTGTCTACCTCCAGTTATTTCTAAGACCAGGCAGTCAGCTTGCTAGATATGTCAGCATTCGGTTTTGAAGGCCATCCTACATTAATCATCACAGTGACAGCCTAGAGAGCCTGGTTAGCCAGCACATTGGCTGCTACCTGGGTCAGCTAACAGTGTAGGCTGCACTCCCCAGGAAACCTCCACATTATCACTTGGCAGAGGCACTTACATCAGGTGAAATACAGCAGCTGAAAAAGCTCATTTTTCCTTTGAGTTCTTTTATGCTTCTTCTAGGCCACGGGATTTTACCTGCTAAAACATTTTTGGGAACTGAAGTCAGTGAAATTGAGCAGGAAGCACCAGGATGTTGGATGCTGCATTTACATAGGTTGGCTCTGTCATTACACTTTAAGAAGGAGACATGATGGAGATTTGGACAGTTCCTTTAACTTTATTCATCCTAACTTAAAAGGCAGAGAATGAGTCAAAACTAAACAGCAGCTTCCCACAGGAAGAAAGGACAGAAACGTCTCTGCACTAACTTAAGTTTAAGCCCTCATAAATATTGCCACAGAGGAGGAAAACGGCACCTGGGATAAAAACACACATTATCACAATGGCTCCAACAATCTAATTCAAGCCTGGCCTCCCTGAGGAACATACTGAGGAGGCTATGTCCAGAGATGTTCTGAGGTCTCCTCCCAATGCCACACTCCCACACTACAAGAAAATTCCAAATTTTCACTACAAATTTCTGTTCCAAACAACGAGAAATAGCTAAGCTCTCCTGGCATTTTCTCATGTAGCTGAACCTCAGTGGAGTCTAACCAAATCATCAATAATGCCCATGGTTAGGATTGACAGAGGAGACTCAAGTCCTAGGAATACATAACAGAAAAAATTAGGAATCCAGGTACAGGGGTCAGGCATGTTTTCCAAAACAGATTCAAGACATTTATGAAAAGCCGACAGACCGTAGAGAAGAATGGACAGGGAAATGCAGCAATCCCAAGTCATGCAGGCAGCAGGTCAGGTGAAGAAATTGCTGGGCTTGTAATTACACACCATTGGACCAGCGAAGAAATATTTGGAGTATGTGTTAAAGTTTAACTCTAAAGATGAAAATAGCAGAACTGCATAAGTCAGGGGAGAAAACAACAACAACAAAATACCCAATCACAAGCTGGTTAATGAACAATACATATACTCTGTAGCAAAGCTCACATGTCCATTAAAATAAGTATATAGATACAAAAGCCTTAACAGTAAGCATCATAAAAGTATACATAGTACATCCTTTGAGTTACTTCTAAATAGTGGCATTATGGCTTACTTTTCGTTGCTAAGTTTATTAATTTGTATTTTCTGATTTTTTTTTTTAGATTTATCTATTTATTTTATGTACACACTGTAGCTGTCTTCAGACACACCAGAAGAGGGCATGAAATCCCATTTCAGATGGTTGGGAGCCACCATGTAGTTGTTGGGAATTGAACTCAGGACCTCTGTGAGAGCAGTCAGTGCTCTTAACTGCCATAGTTTCCGACTTTTAAATAACAACCATGTACTACACAACAAAAGAACATTTAAAACTCAACATGCATATTTTATAAAGAAAATCGTTGAAACAGTGAGATCGTATGGAATGAGGACTTTCATTGGCAATCCATGCTGTCTTATAAATAAGTAGACGCTATAGTTTCCTACTAAGCTTAGCCCTCTATTAAACTCAGAACCAGAAAAGATAATACACACCTAAACTAGCTCACAGCTCACAGACATGATAAGAAACATGTACTGTCAATTATGATGATCACATAATGGGGTGCCATGGGGCACACTGGGAGGGACACAAAACTAAAGAGCCAGAAATTGTCACACAGAACAACCAGAAATCCTTCAAACAACCAGAAATCCTTCAATAAACCTGCTCTAGTTGATCTTCAGTGTCAGCTAGACTGGACTGTAATAACTGAGGAGACGTATTGGTGGTGTCTACCAGGATGTATCAAGAGAAGATTAAGTAAGAAAACCCACCCTGGGAACTGAGTGAGAACAGGGAAACAGAAGAAATACCAGCAGTCCTCTTTTTCTGCCCCCTGCTCTGCCAGATTGTGCAATCCCTGTCACACACTCCCACTGCCTTCAAGGCCAGAGTACCTTCAACCTTTACAAACCTCGACCCAGAACAATTCTGCCTGTCCAAGTGGTAAGGTACTTGTTCACAGTAATGAGGGACCAGAACAAACAAAAACTAATTTTAGGTCCTCCCCATTAACTTCATTATTAACAACCACAAATGTCTCATTAGCCAGGCAGTGGTGGTGCACGCCTTTAATCCCAGCACTTGGGAGGCAGAGGCAGGTGGATTTCTGGGTTCAAGGCCAGCCTGGTCTATAGAGTGAGTTCCAGGACAGCCAGAGCTAAACAGAGAAACCCTGTCTTGAAAAACTAAAAAAAAAAAAAAAAAAAAAAGTCTCATTAACAGTTGGAACTGTGATGGCCTTCTTAGACTAGTACAAATCCCCTAAATTTCCAAAGTAATAGCATTGCTGCTTTCTAGGATCTTTTACCACTACAAATACATAAACTCCTGAAACAGCCACTGGTTTAAGAACTTAAACTTAGAGTAGACGTTTCAGAGGGTTAAAACCATATTTATCCTTGAGCCCTTGCATCTGTAAAGTCTAGTAGCTCTTCATGCATGATAGACATACAAATTTAATTAACTAAATTAACTTGATGATATATGTGAATTAAGACTCATATTGACTAGATAGGTATCTCAATTGTTCTACTGTGTAGCTCTTATGAATTATGCAGCTGTAAACATTTTTATGTCTACATGCAAATGCTTCTGTATGAACACATTTTCACTTATCTTGAGTATATTCCAAGATATGGGATTTCTGGGTCACATAATGATTAAATTTTAAAAAACTTAGAAACCGGAGAGTTGGTTTAGCAGTTAAGAGAACTTGCTGCACTTGCAGAGAACCTCAAGTTCAATTTCCAGAACCCACATGGTGACTCAGAGTCATCTGCAACTCCAGTTCCAGGCCAGCTGATTCTCTTCTGGCCTTTGAGGTCACCAGGCACATACATGATACACACGTGCAGACAAAAAACTCATACAAAAAAATAAATAAATCTCAAACAATTAAAAGTAAATAAATTAAAAGAAGTGTAGTTGAACGTCTTGGAAAACAAGCTCTCTTGCCTGACCACAGACAATCTTTCAGTTAGTACAGTACCTTAGAATCAACTACTCATAATACTGTAGATACAGATAGATACCAACTCCAGCAAACTACTATACTAAACTATACTATACTAAACTATACTAAAATTGTATGTGGCTAAATACTGTCTCTCCAGCTCTCAACCATTCTTCAAATGCTTTCTATTTATAAACTGACAGCCATTATATATTAGTAAATTATTTTGTACACATATATATATATACACCTTTATAAATTTCCTGCACACACACTGGAAAAGAAAACACTACACAAAATTGAACATATGAAACAACTTCCATTAATAAAATTCAAAGTATCTAATGTTCAATAATCTGGGTAATTCAAATATATTTTAAGAAAATAACACTCCAAATATCAGTATAAAATACTCTATATAATATATTCTACCAGTAAGTACCTGAAATATCCCAGAATTATAAGTCAATGGGAAGATATAAATCAAGACCACAATGAGGTTTCACTTCATATTTAATAGAATACATCAAATAAAAAAGACACAGTAATAAATATTAAGAATGAAGATATGAGCTGAGTGTGGTGATCTCTGAGCACTACAGAGACAGGTGAATTTCTGAGTTCAAGGTTGGCCTGGGCTACAAAGGGAATTCCAGGACAGCCATGACTATACAGAGAAACCCTGTCTAGAAAACAAAAGAAAAGAAGTAAAATGGAGACAGTCCCATTCATTCCTTGCAATATTGTAAAATGGCAGTCAAGGGAGATGACTCCACAGGTAAAGGTCTTGCCACTCAAATATAAGGACTGGAGTTTGGATTCATAGCATCTAAGCAAATACTGGGTAAGCATAGTGGCCCACCTATAATCCCAACCTTTGGGAGGCAGAGTCAACGGATCCTTGGAACAATCTAGCTAGCATTTGATTAGCAAAGTTTCTCAACCTCTAGGTTCAATTGAGGAGCCCTGTGTTGATATTGATGATATAGAAAAGATGGGAGCAGAGATTTGACACCAACCCCAGGCTTACACATATACAATATACACACATACGTGCAAAGAAAAGAGGAGGCTGGATATGATGGTACACAGTTTTGGTACCAGCACTCAGAGGCTAGGAAGACATATTTTTGAGAGTTCAAGGCCAGCCTGGTCTACATAGAGTCTTCCAAGCCAGCCAGGGCCACAGTAAGATCCTGTCTTAGAAAATTAAAACAGGTAAACAAAAAATAAGGGATGAGGAAATAATGAATCTTCTTTCATTAAATATGAATTACTAAAATAAATATTTCTTTTAAAAAGAGGGGCCAGAGAGACAGCTCAGCGGCTAGGAGGACTTGCTGCATAACCATGAGGGTCCTACTTTAGATCCTAGCACAAATGTAACGAAACTGGGTAAAAAAACTGTAGCACCATCGATGTAGGAGGCAGAGACAGGACTTGGCTAGGCTGGTGGACAACAATCCTACAGAGGGAGGTCCAGGACAGCCAGGCTTACTCAGAGAAAGCCTGTCTAGAAAACGAAACAAAACATAAAAAGGAGTTAAATAGAGGAAGTCTCACTCATTCCTTGTAATAAAGCGAAATGGCAGTCAGGGAAGATTGCCTGGGGATGAACAGCAGGTTCAAAGAAGAGAGTCTGCCTGAAGGGAAGAAGGAGGAAAAGGAAAGAGGAGGAGACCCAATGCCCTACTCAGGCCTTGATGATAGAGGAAGATATGCAATGCTCTACTCAGGCCTCAGTGCATAGGTGCACACTCTTTAACATATACATGTATACACACACACACACACACACACACACAGACACACACACACACAGACACACACACACACACACACACACACACACACACACACACACACAAGCAAAGCAAGTAGACACTTTGAAAAGCAGTTTGGTAATTCCTCAAGAAGTTAGCATTCATTCCAAAAAGACAATTCCTAGGAATATGCTTAGAAAAGGCAAAGATTAAAATATCTATATAAAAAACCTACATAGAGCTGGAATGTGTTTCAGTTAGTAGAGTTCTGACCTAACATAAAGAAGGTCCTAGGTTCAATCCCCAGCACCACCAAAACCAGGGTGTTAGCACACAGGCATGCTATCCAGGCATTCTTCCAAAGGAAGAAGTACAAGGCTAAGGGGTCTAAGTTTTATCTTAGCCTTCGTCACGTACTGGCTACTCGACACACATGAGACACTGTCACAGAAAACAAAGAGAAAGAACAGACAAACGCTCTAAACACTGATACCCAGAGCAGTACTGCTAAGCCAAGTACTCTCACCAACTAAGCCATAAACCCCTGAGCTCCTAAATATCTTTTAAAAGCTTTTACTCAGTCTCAGTCTATCACAGGGACAATGAAAACATTCTAGAAGTTCAAAGATAGCTGTATATCCTTCTGAAAATATTTTTAAGAACTGAATTCTATACTTTGAAAGTAAAGTTCATGGTGATTAATTATGGATCAATAAAGCCTCTTTTTAGTACTAGTTATCAGGAAAATAGATTTCACAAAATTTAAAGACAAGAAAAAGTAGGCAAACAATTTGTGTACAGGTACACCTATAGATAACATGAAGAGACAATAAATTTCACAAAGCAAGCTTAACAGTGCTTCAGAGAGGCACAAGGAATTTTTATCTGGGATTAGGAGAGCTAATGAAATGAATGAATGAGATATAAATCCCTGCATGCTCACACACACACACACCCTATAGGTTTACTTGTATACATACATAATCTGCACTGGCTGCCATATTCTAACAAAGGAGAAAGGGCATGAGAACTAATCTTTATTTTGAGACAACCTCCCCCCACCAACACTTCTTCAATATATCTGATGTTCCCTGTACCTTAAGTTCTGCTGGCCTAGAAGTTTTGGTTGGTATGCCAGTAGCTACAAAAAACAGTCTATGAAATGTAAACTTAGATTCCCCAGGCCACGTTAAGCTTCTGATGCCCTTAAGCCAACAGGCTCAGAAAGGTAAAACAGTGTTATGAGAAGTGATTGGTCCAGATTACTATGGGGAAATTGGATAGCTTCTCCACTATGGAGGTAAGAAAGATTATGCCCGAAGTCCAGGAGATCCTTTAGGATGTCTCCTTACGCTACCATGTGCTGTTTGATTAAAGTCAACAGGAAACTACAACAACTCAATACAGGCATGATGACAAAGGACCCAGACATCCAGGAATAAAGATATGGGTTACTCCTTCAGAAAAAGAGCCAAGCCCAGATGAGGAGCTTGCTGGGGATGGAGAAAATATAGAATGTGTAGCCAAGGAAGGGAGCTGGAGCTACAAATACCATCTAAAGTCATGTGGCCAGTTGCAGAAAGAAAAGGGCTATAATTGTCATGAGTGTTTGTCATATTTTGTTAATAATGTTTGTTTAAATTGTGTTAACTTTTATCAATTTCTTTATCATTTGAGATAATATCAATGGTTACCATATTTAAATCATGAGACAGTTCAAGAATGTCCCTCAAGGAACACTGCTACTTGTTCTAAAATATATAATGTATTTATGGCTATAAATGGAATAGTTATATCATATTAGCCATAATTATGACCTGGCTATTGTTTTCATTTAGAAATCAAGCACAACATAAAGAGATATGATTATGTGTCAAATAGTCAAAAGGTAGCTTGTGATAGCTAGTCTTAGTTGTCAACTTGACGGCATCTGGAATTAGCAAGCCAAGCATCTGGGCACACCTGTGAGAAATTTTTAGTTAATTGGATCACTTGAGATCCTAAGACCCAATCTAAATCTAGACCACACTTTCTGGTTGAAGTCTATGGAAAGGACATGGAAAAGGAGCTTTTGCTCTTCGTCTACTTTCCCTTATTCTCAACGGCAGGTTTATATATCCTACACTAGTGTTAGAGCCTACTTCCTTGGGATGCCAACACATATTAAAGACCAGCTGGCATTTCAGCCAGTTTTAAGACCTTCCATCAGGAGACAGACATTAGCTGAACCATGGTCTGTCGGTCAGTCTAATAAGTCCTGTTTTATCTCTCTCCCTCTCCCTCTCCCCTCCCTTCCCCCTCTCTCTCCCTCCCTCCCTTATTCCCTCCCTCTCTCTCTCTCCTCCCTTCCTCTCTCCCCCCCCCTCTTTCTCTCTCTCTGTCTCTCCCTCCCTCCCTCTCTCTCCCTCCCTCATTCCCTCCCTCCCCCTCTCTCTCCTTCATTCTCTCCCTTCCTCTCTCTCCCTCCCTCATTCTCTCTCTCTCTCTCTCTCTCTCTCTCTCTCTCTCTCTCT